>JAHZNE010003095.1:0-16614 GCA_027744055.1 Callyntrura sp. NNG-2020
CTTTTTTTCTCCTCCAACAACGACGACGACGACGACGGGGTACATGGTGCTTGATAGTAATAATGGAAATGTATTTCCAATTTTGTGTGCGCAAACTTACGTTCTTGTATTAGTAAAGATTTGGCACTTCCAAGTCACAAAACACAGGCAATTTCCCATGTGAACCTATAATGGTGTTTTTCTTGCTGTCTGGACGAGTATGAAGTTTTATCATTTTCCTTTTTGTTTAAAACATTTTGTTTAGCTGATATTCCTCGTCGTCGTCGTCGTGTGAGGGTATGAAGGGAATAATACTGCCGAAAAAAGACATTTTCATAAGATTATGGCCCATTTATTTTACTCTTTTTCTCTCTCTCTCCCTCATCGGAACACAGAAACAGACACACACACACTCTCTCTCTCTCTTCTTTTATTTCCCTTCCCTTCATTCATCCACCTACCACCCAAGAAGTTCCATTGGGATAATACATAATGATCACTTCATTTCTTCTCCGGCCCTTTTCCCTTTTTTGCGACATGAACGTTTGCGTATGGCCTACCACAGAAAGTGTGGCTGCCGAGGTGTTACTTCACAAAGAGATATATCCCTATATACCCTTTCCCTATACTAAACTAGCCAAGTCAGCATTTCTTTTTATTTTTCCTACCATTTACTTTTTAAGAGTGGGGATTATAAAAAATAATGGTTTTGTGTTTTTTCTTCCTCTCTCTCTCTCTCTCTCTCTAAAACGTTTGTACGATAAAGCAATAGATGTCAAAGTAAAATACTTGCTGTGTACACTTCCCGTTTGCTCCAAAAGTGGAGTGAAATACCATCGAATCAAAGGTGACAGGCAGCGTGTCTATGCACAGTAAGTGTGTATTATGTTGTTTTCCGTACTTTCACACAGTCTCTGTCATGTATGTACCATACCCTCATTTTTCTCTCGAGTAGGGGCATCCCCAGGCAACTTTTCTTTGTCACGCCACCATTTTACGGAGGAGCATCTCTCTCTCTCTCTTAAACCTGCTCAACCTGTGTGGATGATCTAGATTATACACTCCTTATTAAAATTCTCTTTTAAACTGTGAACAAGTGGAGACAACCCACTTCTTGTACTCTTGTGTACCCCAGAAATGTGGTGGGACGCGGATATGCCGATGATGATAGCGATAAAAAATTTCTCAGTCACTCATTCAATTCGCGCCATCGCATAAACATATTTAGCCTCCAAATTATATAGCGGTGCCGTCATATCCTAAAAAGCAACGATAATGCCAGCAGCAGTACAACTATATTACGTAATATACCGATACACTATAAATTTACCTTTTTTCCCTTGTATTCTTCCAGCAGCAGGCAAGAGGGGCAATAATAATAGCTGTGCCGGTTCCCAAATGCGCGTTAACGGCTCACGCATACAACATATCGGAACAAGTTGGTTGTTCTTCTGGGGTGCTCATGTATGGAGAATGCCCGTCTGCAAAGCAACGTCGTCGTTGTCGTCGTCGCACACGTATTGTTATGTATAGTCTCCCAGAAAAGTGGAGTTTTCTTTAGTAAACTCCTCTGTTAATGTTGCTTACACGCTCACTCACTACTAACGAGAGAGATATACACACACTCTACGACTACTACAACTACCTTGGTCGTTGTGCACGTAGCAAGTGATAGCATATTTTTTAGTTCCGTTCTCTCTCTCTCTCTCTCGCACACACACACACACACACACACACACACAAGACAAAAGGACATTCAAGAGAGAAATGCCCGGCAGAAAAGTGCATTCGGAGGGGTTTGCAGTAGCAGCAGCCGAGTAGCGTCAATATTATTACAACTTCTTACTGAATGTGTTCATTGTAAAATGTGTTTTTGTGTGGGGCTAGGTACAGCCATGGTAAGGAAACAACAACAACTGTTTTCTCTGAGGGGTTTCCATGTCTAACTCGCTCACTGGTTGGATCATCATCATCATCATCGTGATCGTCATCGCCATCATATTATGGGAATGGTACACAATTTCTTTTATGTCGTGTATGAGTGCCTTTTTTGTTATTTCTTTCACATTTCTAGCCAGTTACCCCAAATGATTACATTACACCAAGGGAATGCATATACATACAGGTTTTTCCCGAGATAAGTTCACAGGAGATAAGCTCCTACCAAACGCGGAGTATATTGTTCCTATTCAAAGACAATACAAACCGTGATCATTTGTGGATACGCGGAGAAACTGCGCTCAAGGAAAACGTCTCTTTCAATGGGAATCCTACCAAGAATCGTCTGCACCAGAGAGATGTGACAGCCCTGCGTCTTCCTGGAAAAGAGTCCCTTACCCGTGTTGGCACTTGCCGGGGTGTGATATGACTTATCTCCCCCTTTTACGAATATCCAGACAATAATAATTTCAGTTTTAAAAAGACAATAAAGCTGGGACCCCTTCACCCGTGAAAAACCCCCTCCAACTTGAACGCACACACACACACACACACTCACAGAGGCACACGTGTCTATAAATGTTCTTTTGTGTGTTCCACGTTGACTGACACAACAGCCTCTTGTTCCAAGGAACAAAACACGTATTATCTAATGCACTAACTGTCGGTCTGTTGATGGGTATATTTTGTAAATAAATGCAAAGTGGGCTGCGATACGCTTCGCTGCTAGAGAGCGAGAGAAGAGAGATTCTCCTCGACTGTTATGTATGCATGTGCGCTTGTTACCCAGGATCACTATCACTTTTCCCCGTTCTCGCCAAAGCGATGTTTTCGATTGAGTCTGACTTGGTGTGGAAACCTTACATTTATACCATTTCTGGTTGGCTTGCTTCCGTCTCCTTTACCACCAGCGTGTACCCCACCACCACCAAGAACACCAAGCTGTCGCTTTACTCTTTTCTCCGCTTGTGTGTGTGTGTGTGTTCGTGTGTACGTAAGTATAGGCCTTTTATATGTGTGTATGTGTGTGCTTTTCCTTTCGCCATTCTTTTCCCCTAGCAGCGTTGGGCTGTCCATGCAAGCCGTTAACGATAAATGGAAGCTGGGTAGTAAAATGCTTATATGGGAACACACGCCATTTCATGAACAGGAAAAAGAGGAAGAGAGTAATGCCACTGGTGGATCCACCAAGTCAGAGAGTTTAGCACTTGCCGTATACTGGAAGCACGGTTTCTCCTTATATTACCCGGTATTACTCTAGCCCACCGTTTTTTTCGTGGGAGCAGATATAACCGTGGAGTAATATGTACAGAGCGGTGGTGGGAGAGTGGTATTAGGAGAAAGGGGGAGCGGAGGAACGTTTCCCAGTTATAGAGCGTCTATTGTGCGGCTAAGTTAGTGTACAAAGATTTCCGTTTTTCAGAATGCATCTAGTAACGAACGACAAAAGCTTTCATCATCATCAATGAGGTCGTCGTCGTGGAATATAATAATTTTTCTCTGTGTGTGCAAGCAAGCTGGCTTGGAGGAGAGATGTATGTGTCTGATAAAAATGCCTCCCTCCGTTTTCCCAGAACAGAGTTTCAGAGCGCTACCCTCATATAGTAGGAGAGGAGAACACAGGAGGAGAATTTACTTTTAGCTTTTCATCATGTCCTATTATTACTCGTTACTTTCACGTCGCTGTCTTTTACATTAATGCGTTTTCACCAACCATCATAATGATATCCTGACGAGAAATGGGAGAACTACATAATATATTATTGTACACAAATACGCCAAGGCGCGATGATGACTGTCACACGGCAACTACTCAGATGAGTGTAGGCTGGCTGGGTGGAAGATTACTTACTTTATTCATGCCTCATGTAAAAAAATGGAAGCGACACGAGTGACAGGATAGGGCATCCATACAGACAACCACTTTCTCTGCTTGAATTAACATGCTGACAGGAATATTACGAGAAAATGCGGGAGGTGAAAGTACACAGGAAAAAAAACGGGGGAATAACAGAGGGAGTTAGAGGGGATATAAAAGCAAATGTGGCATACAAAAGGGGCGCATAATATACCCCCATCGCCAGGATGCTTACCAGATTAGTTCATAAAGCAGAGCCGCAGTTCACCAGAGAGCGATATGGGCTTGTTGGCAAAAAGGGAAATTCAGACAAAGACAAAAGCCAATAATGTAGGGAGGATGAAGTGTATAGGAGGACTCATCATCATCATTATCATCATCATCCTTGAACAAAGCCAAGTTCTCCCAATAAGCTCGATGGGATTACAAATGGCGGAATAATGGGGAAACTTCATATTTTATCCCATTCCAGGATATGTTAATTGAATTGATTTATTTAAATGTATTTATTATCTTCGTAATAGGCGGTGATTTTAAACGGCGCTTTAGAGAGAAACTAGCGGAAATAAATCTTCCTGGAAATATGCGGACAGCAGCTCTTATATCGAGTGATCATGTCATTTTTCAGGATTTCTCTTCCAAGGAAGAAAAAACATTTTGAGGGTCCTAATCCTATTTATGTTTATCGTACACTGTCAAAATCGGGCATTGAGCGTGCTTCACGGGAAAAAAAATGTCGACGTGTTCCCATTTCCCGCGGATTTCATCAAAATGTCCAAATCCGACGGTGATATTCCTCGGATTTCGGGATAAATGGGATGATGAACACGTGATGAATTATATCACGTGTCACATTACGATTCCGCGAAAGGAGGAAAGTACCGCGCAAAGAGAGGAAGAAATTGCGGGGAATTAAAATATTTTTGCATTCCAAAGGAGAACACACACACACAGAGAGAGAGAGAGGGGAAGCTCCAGAGTCCACTTTGTTTTCTGGCGGCTTTGCTGCATTGAATATAGTGAAAGTGCAGTCGTTTATAAACGTCCTGTATAATCTTATCCTCCCATCGTCTCGTCGCAATGCACGGTCCATAAAATGCCGACATTCTAAATGACACTGCGCAATTGTAAAATTTTAAGGGGTTCTAACGTCCTCGGTTTTCCCGTAATATCAAGTCGATAATGTGTGTTGATCTCTCCGTCTAACATGTACACACACAAACAGGTCAAGAGTCTGGCATTTATAATTTGGAAAGCTAAATTTCCTCGATTTACTAAAAGTGTCGGCCATCATCGTGGCTCTGATGCAGACCTCCGCATTAATGTAAAGTTAAGCCGTTTGGAAATCATCCTCTGGACCGGATTTTTTTTGCTGTCGTAATTATTACTAGCTCCCGTAACCCAGACAGTATAGCTCTCGCTTTATTGAACTATCAAATAAGGCAGGATAGGACCAACGTTGAAATTTCAACCATAACAGCCGCACTACGACAGTGGCATCATTTTCGGAAGAATGTCAAGCTTTGAGAAGGGTGTACGACTAAAGGAGAAAAAAACTCTGTTGAAATTGAAATACTAAGAAATTTCCCGCACAGCATATATAAAAGCGATTTTGAAATAACTTTTTTTTCAGACGCATACAAAAGGAACGCGGCTTGCAAGGGAGAATACTGGGAAAATGGGGTGTACATGTATCTATGTGATAGCGCTTTGCTCCAACAGCATTTTGGCACGACTATAGTGACCACGCTATAAAAATGTATGAGAAACATAAATATGAAAAAACTTTCTCTCTCTCTCTCTCTCTCTCTGTGTGTCTCTCTCTGGTATAGTGGCATGCAGTCTGACACATTACTTACAGAAAGCACACTTTGTATTACATATCACACTTCCTGAGTGTGTACTGAAGAGGAAATAGTATACTGACAGACAATCATTGTTTAGGAACAGTCCATGAAGTAAAAGATGAAACAACAACGCTCAAATTTTATGATTCCAGACTGTACATCCCGGGTAGAAAGCACATACACACATAAAGATACATCCATATATACCCCCTCGCACACGCACACTCAGCATGTAATATTATTTGCAGCGAAAAATGACAAATCCAAATGTGTACAAAGAAACGAGAGAGAGAGAGAGAGAGGAAAGTAAAAGTAGAACAAAAAGAGGAACCACCGAGGAACAATGCAGTCGTTAGTTTGAAGGAAAAAACTCTCTGGGTGATCTCGATGAATGCCTGCGAGTGAGATAAGAAAAAAAGTGAATCACTGGGAAAAGAAAGCATTCCTTTGTGTTCCGTCGTGTTTCATGGTGTCTCACAATTTTACATTTTATTCTCTAGGAAGCACAAAAAGAATTGACTAGGGTCGCTATTCCGTACATGGAAGCTGAAGCTGCTGCTGCTATTGCCGCTGCTGCTGCTGCTACTGCTACGTCGTCGTTTCCTCCATAAACATACATGGTAATGGTGGATATGTGAGATATACAGGAAAAAAGTGTATAGCGATATATGTATGAGTATTTAATACTTTTCTAAAAAAAACTCCCTTTTTTCTCCTTTTTGTTATTGTTGTACAGATTGGAATAATAACAAAACGCTTGCACTCTCTCTCTCTCTCTCTCTCCTAGAGGTACTATCTCATCATTGTGGAGAAATTTTACAGTACTACTGAGACAAATATAACCCTGGACCGTGTGATGATGATAGGGAAGAGAGAGAGAGAGAGAGAGAAAATATTTTCTTGTAAACAGTACGAGTTTCGCGTAGTCCAACTATTTTCCCCCTTTATACATTTATTGCTGATTCTACTCTTCTGTTGGAATGGAATAATTTTACATTTACAATCTGCAGGAGAACACGATGCCTTTTCCATTTGATGCTTGCAATACGTACAAAATCAGGCTTATTTCGGGAGAGAAAATGTTAGTATGTGTGTGTGTGTGTGTGTGTGTGAGACTATGTACCTCATGAGATATGCATTCGAAAGCAGTCTTGTTTTTTATTTATAACGAGAATGAAAATGGAGTAGCAATTTTTAGTCAATATAAAAACCCCAGACGAGTTTCTTTTGACGTAAATAAATTTACGTGTATAAAAGATAGAGAGAAAGAGAGAGAGAGAGAGAGCGCGTGTGTTATTCCGTGTGCACGTCCTAATGGTCGATTTGTAAGAAAAAAAGAGAAACAAAAAGAAATGAAACTTTGAGAAAAACTGTCTATTTCCTATTGTTTACGCTGATTTCGATTCCCCTTGGTGGCAGGCAGAGAGAATGCTTATCATAGTTTGTTTTTATTTGCTCGAGACGGTTATTTTTTTTGCGCGAAAAATTGGATATAGGTATATTTATATATAATCGGCATGTCTTGTTCGTTCTGAAGACCATAAAGTGTCAAAGTTTATAGCGGAGTCGACGACGACAACAACCGTGGCGGCGGCGGCGAACGCTGTTGCTAGCCCGGGCGGGTATTCTACGTATTTCAGGGGGCTTTTATGTGTACGCCATCATTTTGTTGTGTTTTGAGAGAAATATTTTATGCAATCATGCTTAAGCTTCATAAAATATTTACTCCTTTTATTAATTCATAAAACTTCTGCTCCATCCAAGTAGTACAATGAGTAACAAACATGACATCTGTTAGGTACCGTTACCTATAAAGACCATCCTGAATCACTCAACTTTCTCTGCGCGGCCTGCACTCCACACACACACACATGGTGTATGTAGGTGCTTAATGGGGGCAACCAAACACGTGTAACCAATCCTTTCTGGTTGCGTGATTACTATACAAGAGAATCGGGAAAGAAGTAATTAGACAACAACAGTGAATATTTTGTTCTATTGGCGTCATGTCATAATTCGTGACGATGTCCTAGGAGGTTTCCACCTGTCAGATGATATTACCCCCGCGTAACTTATTATTACTTTTATTATTTAATTCTCAATTATTATTTTCGTATCGTCCTATACATCACCCAAGATGGACAATTTTCTCTCTTGGAAGTCCACCCGGAGAAAGTTGATTGGTTTGACACTGCTTGACCAATTAAGAAAATTTTAGCGAAAGGAATTGACGTTTTCAACGGGGGTTTGGAAATTCTATATATGCCGTGGTACGACACAACAGTAATTGAATTATCGCGTATTTTGGCATGAATTTTTAAGCCCGGTTTGGCGAATAGTCGGGTTTAGCACACCACCACCGCTGCTGCACTAAAACTTTCCTGGATTTTAAGGGATAACCAGGTTGATACGTAATTTAACACTTTTGGTGGAGCCATGACTGGTTGTTAAATACATTTGCATTTCCCCCTCCATTATATGCTATACACATGCACTACAAGTGTGACTGTACAGGCATTTTTAGCGATGTGTGAAAAAACGTTTTCCCTATAGATAAATCGATTAAAAACCAGCTCGTGTTTAAATATGACGTTCAAATTTGATGCCCTCTGTTTGAATTGTGTAGAGAGAGAGAGAGAGCTTCATGCACACACACACACACACTGTTCCCCTTCCACATCTACGAACCCACTGTGTACAAAGCTCCCAGTGAGAATGTTTCTACTATCCGCACAACTAAACAAATAAATAATCGTGCTTTGCCTGACTGCACGGGTGTTCTCCCATTTCTCCTATCCCAAATCTGCCTGGAATCCAAAACCCAACTTTCTCATGAATGGTGTTTTACTAGGGGGATTGAAAACTATAATTATAAATCGATGACACCAGCTTATACACCTAAGCTGGAGCTATTTAAAAGGTAATTTTAAACCCGCTTTGTGTAAACAAAGCTATCTCTATGTCGTCGTGTATCCTATTTGGGTATTATGTCGTGTAGGTATGTGTGTGTGTGTGTGTGGATGTGTGTGGATGTGTGTATGTCTCGATGGGGAATAAAAATCCCCATCCATCCTCCCACATTCTCATTCATTTTAATTCATGTGGTTTGAAAGGAATGGCGTTATAAACTTTCCTCCAACAATTTTCACTCAAGTGTTAGCTGGAATGACGACTCGCTACATACTACTCCCATCCGGGCAACTTTTTCCTCCTCTACACTGTTGCGACTTCGTGTACAACTTTAAAGAAACTTTAAGATTAGCTGATGTTTATGACCAAACCTCTTTCCTTCTCGGTTCAAACAAGTCCCTGGGACCAAATACGCAGTCCTCTCGTAATAGCTGGAATTCCTTTACATAAAAGCAGCAATTTTCACAATATACACACGCAGCGTCTCCAATGATTGTGTATCATGCTGCCTTCCTATACGATTATGATGATGATGACGATGATGCTTCAATCCATACCACAACATTTTCGTTTCCACTTATTTTACTGGGACGAAACAACGTCTGGAGAGGGGGAAGGGGAAGTAAAAGGGGAAAAGTAAACCCTCTAACCAGCCGTTATATAGTGTGGCACACAATACACACATATGACCCTATATCGTCCAAAATTTAGCTGATATCTCTGAATTCAAATGTTTGGCCTCGTTAAAAAGTTACTGCCTTCTGAATTGTGCAATTAGGAAAATATACCCTAAAAGTAAATACACTCACGCTCCACTAGCCTGTCGTTGTAGGATTCTGTGGCGAATATTTAAAAGGATGCTACATAAAGCAAAGAAAGTTCAGGGAAAGTTAAGTTAGGAATGCGATCCGGCGGTGGCGGCGGCTGCTACTGCTATTTGAGGGAAAAGCCTCTCTCTCTCTCTCTCTCTCTCTGTTTGCAGAGAAAATGTACAAGCACAAGGAAATGTGACTACTTTTCAGGGGATGAAAGAGGAAATGTGCAAAGATGTGTAGAATAATATGTTATGTTCAATTGTGCATGCACTGACGCAACTCTTTAATCGCTGCTACACTTTACAGTACCGTTTTCAAATTCCTCCTGTGCTACTTAATTCCAGTCGTTCAGTCAATTCACATAACCATCCTCCCACCACATAGACGAGCAACAACAACAACATCAGCAGCAACAACAGAATGGAAAACATAAACATGCTCTTGCACAAAATGTAATCTTGTGTGTTTCTTAGTGTATATATGTGTACGTGTGTGTGTGTGTGTGTGTGAGTGTGTTCAAGAAAAGAAGTAACCGTCCTGGTATGAATGGTAGCGTAACATTCCATTTTAATATCCACATTAGTTGGTCTCATTTCTTCAAGAATTCCTTTTTACTTATTCATTCAGAAGAGTTGATAGGAGGCAATGTTGCACGGATGAACTGTTACTGTTTTCATTTAACCAACAAACACGCCAACACTAGCACCAGCCAATAATGGTTCCGGCCAGTGTACTCATTCTTTTCCCCACAACAGTTCTTGTTTGCTCGCATTGTGGGATCATACCGAAAATTTTCTCCGTCGCCGTCAATGATGAAAGTAACAATGGAACAGTAATAGAAATCACCGGTGATACCAGGCTATACACACAAACACATACACATACAATATATATTTATTTTAAGGTGGAATGTTGGTGTAATTTATAACAAAGAGAAAAAGAGAGTCGGTCGAGTCCTTTTGCATCCCAAACATTTCCCCCACTTTTTCTTCATCATTCAAAAAAAACGGCACAAAAGAATTGAACACGTGGGGAAAGACCGTACCATATATCGTGCTATTATAGTGGTAAAATAGCGAGGAGAAAATATTCGCCATCGTCCTGCCTAACGGTTAACATAATGTTTTTTCCATTTTACCTTTCATTACAATGGAAGTGTACGGAACGGTTGACATTCTCTGCGACACAGGATAGTATGGGACCGGGGAAAGCGCCTACATTACCAGGAAGTATAAAGGCAATTTACATTAAATTGTCTAGACAAATCTCTATATTCATACATATGAAAGCAGTAAAACTCTCTCTCTTTCTCTCTCTTTCCCTCCCTATCTATCTCGCATCCTTTTCTTTGTAGCAACTTTATGTACAAAAGTTACTCAATCGTAAACTTTTTATATCTTCGCAGGTTTAACTTTGTACCGATGTTGACAGTTGCTCTTGTACAAAGTGCAGAGATAGACACAAAGATGCACTGTGTGTGTATGTACCCTGTGAATACAAGACAGCTACAACTGGTTGCATTGTCACTCACTTGAGTAACGAGAATTTACTTGTGCTGTTGTAGTACTTTTCACTTTTTTTGGGAGAGTTCCATCGCGGAGAGAAAGAAGATAGTAAAAAGCAGAGAATACGATAAGGAACAACAAAAACACTGGTGCTCTGCTGGCTTAAACGATGTATGCGACTAACTTAGGTAACCTGCTGCATTAATAAATATGGTAAGCACCACGAAAGTTTTAGGAGCTCTCTCTCTCTCTCGACATACAGACAAACACACGGGAAAAAGGGAAATGCTGCAAGAAAGTAAGATCATCATCACTGCCCTGGGTTTAATGAAAAGGTATTCAAAAGGAGAGGAGTGTTGGCACGACTGGAGTTGTTAAAAAATTTAAAAATTTGGTTAGATTGCACCGACTGTCTTATTTCGTGACTTTCTCTTGCACTTGAGGTTATTGTTAGTACTTATTTACATGGCCACAGAAAAGGACTTGGGCTGTGACGTTGATGCATGTGTCTCTCTGCGCACAGCTCTAAAGGAGAAAAAACCAAAGTAATACAGTTATCGTTAGGTCCTTGGTACACGCATCCCATTAGGACGAGTATAAAGCAATCGCTGCTGCTCCGGCTGCTGCTGTGTTTTTTGCGTATAGCTCATATATCATGTGAATGGATAGAGACAGTCAGATATAGATGACCTATAACGTGGGATTCAAGAAGCGGCCCGGCACGTTATCCACTCTTTATCGAAGCATATTGGATTGACGGTACAACTGCCTTCGTTTCTCGAATAAAGTAAAGGACACCGGGACTGGCCGTTAAACAAACTCTTCAAAAATCTAATTTCCCAAAGGTACTTATCCTTTAAGATGGAACAAGAGAGAAGACTACTGGCAAGACTCTTGAGACAACAAAGAGGTAACAGCGAACGGGGAAGAGGGCGAAGGAAGAAGAGGCAAAAGCAGCAGAGAGCACTACACAGGTTCTGGGGAGAACGCAAAAGAAAGATAGATACATATTATCTCCTTCTTTTGCATATATGTTTACAGGCATATGTGTACATGTACTACACAGAAATAGGAAAATGACGTTCCACACTGTAAATGTGGTAGAAGCAGCAGGAGCATTCAAAAACGGGGAAGTTAGCACTAGGTGAACCCGTTTTCCAGCTTCGCAGAAGAAAATGATACAAAAGTAGTTGAAATGAAAAGGAAAAATTTCTAAGAGTCTTTCTCGAGAAAATCAAGCGAGAAAGGGGAGAATGCCAAAAGTTTATTCAAATTGCGAACGGTGATATATATGCTCACGAGAAGAGAAAAAATATTTCCTGTGAGCGCGCACGAATTTGGGTAGAGCATTCTCTCTCTCTCTCTCTCTCTCTCTCTCTCTCGCTCGCAAATGTATGCGGTGCTCAAGAATTTTCTATATGATGACACATTTCAAAACAAACATGTGGGATGAATTGTATTTCTTGATGAAAAAAGTGGAAATGGAATTTGATTTAGTTCTGAGAAGGAATGCAGATGATTGCAGACGAAGAAATTGATAGTGTGTGCCTGTGTGTGTGTATGTGTGTGTATGTTTACCAGTTTGTGTGTGTGTGTGTATACCTCCATCCCCCCATAAAGGGTAACTTGACACGACTGAATCTTCCTATAAACTGTCCTTCCCTGTGGATTTATATTTGCGAATAAGTACCGTCACTACTGCACCATATTTTTTCAAGACGCGTCGTTTAATTTGCTGAGACGGTCTTACAGAGGAAGAAAGAAAGAGAGAGAGAAAAAATATGACCGACTTTCCTTGTCCAGGCGTTCATACAACTTACAAGATGTTATCTTCTGGAATCAGGAATTCAGAGCATCTCACTCACAGCTCCATGGCATGTTTTCTGCGGTTGTCGACAACTCGACTCAACATAAATAGTACCTTGTGTACCCTCTGTGTGTGAGTGTACATTATAGTATGTGCTGCATCTGAAACTTTCACGGAATTGCTTTTCGTTCTCCCTAATGGCATGTCAAACCCACATACCGCATACATTAAGAATACTGTGTTTGATTCCATAAATTTTCTGCTTATAAATATGTACGTGTGTGTATGCAGCACTGCGATCGTCACAAAAAAAGGTTTTTGTAATTTGCTTAAATACAACATACAGATTTACAAAAAAAACACACACACTCAAACAGTCTCTCTCTCTCTCTCTCTCTCTCTCTCTCTCTTTCTTCCAACAAATTATTCCAAAAGAGCGCAGCGCATACCACGTCATATGCAGCGTGGATGTTTAATACATCAGCATACTTTCTCTTTTTTTCGCATTCCACAATGAATCAGCAGAAAGTGTAAAACTTTCACTTTTCAACGTTTGCCGACCAACAAAAATTGAGTCGCCCGAGAAAAAAAATCCTTTTTTCCTCTCTCTGCGGTGGGTATTTTTAACCTGATCTAAAAATGTAAGTAAAATAATCGTCTTATGGAAAAAAGCATGCTTTCTAATAATGAGCAAAACTAAGCCGTATCAAAAACTCCCATTATCTCCCCACTTTATCTAGCCGAGCGGCAACTTTGGTCTGAAAAACAAATAAAAATTTGTAAATTAATTCCTTCCCTTTTTTCTACAACAGTGCCGAGTTCTGTTGAAAGCTTGCCGGTTTTAAAGGCTATAAGAGCAGCGTAGTAGTACTATGTACAGTACACATGTGGAGCCGCTCTTAAAGTACAAACGAGCAATTTGTATACACAAAACACCCTTAATTAAGAAAAAGTTTTTCCCCCTCCCTTTTATGTTCCCTCGTAATCTTTCCAAGTCGATCGAGGTAATAATGCCAAAACCAACAACAAAAGAGCAACGAACTGACGGTCGATGAAGCTGCTTCATTAGTCTGTGTGTATACTACAGTCGCGGTATCTCTTGTAGTCTGTAGTGGTGGTTAATGGCTACATCTAATCCATTATTCATGCATCGTGCACAACAAATTTGCACTACAACGACGATTTTCCTCTCTCATCCTTAACTATTGCCACAATTTTTGTAAAGACAATACGCATTAAATTACTGGGTAGAGGAGAGTGTCACAGGCACACGCTTTCTTTCTCTCTCTCTCTCTATCTCGCAACAAAATGTCCCGTTGTATCCTATCCCCCCATTTCGCATTTTTCTCTCTGTAGAAAAAAGAAATGGAGCTTGAATGAATTATCCAGCCATATTTCATGCCTCTTTGTGGAATTCCATCTATACTTTTAGATTCTTCAACCATGAAATTACAGAAATTCCTCAAAATTGTTGGGACATGTAGTTATACTCCCCCAATACCGTTGCCATTTTTCCAGAGGACGGTTACCCGCAAAAAAGGTAAGTTATTATAACAAATAAATGGAACGACAATAAAAATACTTTTAAAATAATTGGAATCCTTATATTGCTCCATACACCCTTCCCACCACAAACACATGAGTAGCATAACCTCAAAACTTGCAGCCGTTTTTCCCAACCTACAACGAAGTGAGACTAATAACGGTTGCCTGTATGGAAAAATAAATATTAAACGAGACCACATCACACCATAAATGCATACACCTACTATACTATACACTATACACGTATACTATACGTTTACTACTTGTTTGCTCTCTCTCTCTCTTCTCTCTGAACTCAGCCAGGAAAACTGTGTGTACACACACATACACGCTGTTGTTGCTGTTGCATAAAAGCGATTCTTATAAAATTGCAAATAACATGCCCTGAAAAACTGGCACGATTTCAGTATTTTTACATGCCTCAGCTCCGACGCCGATAACATCGTAATTATGCAAATCAGCCTTTCTTCTGTCAACTTTCTTTGAGTTTCTACTTTTTGCCAACTACCGCGAGTTTCTCCTTTTTTCTGTTCCTGGAGGAGTACACGCATGCCTAAATAATTTAGTACGGGGTGGCAGATCCTATAATAATGTACAATGTAACTAGTAAGTAAATAAATTTGTCATTCTCACTCCTTTAAATCCGTTCATGAAAAGTATCTAAAAGTATCTTGTCAACTCTCCCGTATTCTCTCTCTCTCTCTCTCTCTTTCTCTCTCTAACGGGAACGTATTTTTTTCTCTGTGGTGAAGAGAATGTAAAAAGTCTACTTGGTAAATTAAAACATTTCAAATGCGCGTGTTGATAGATGCTTCAGAGAGGATTTGGGCGAGAGCTAAATCCGAAAATTTAATTCGACTGTGTCTACAAAAGCGGGAGTGTGTGTGTATGTCTGTCGCTGGTATATGAGCGCTTACAAAGCGTATTTCAATGAGGGAAATCTTTTGAATAACATTTTTATTATACAATGTACATCCCGTCTAATAAGATTACGGGTAAAGGAATGATAGAAGTAGTAGCAGCAGCTCTGTGAGAGAGTTTTGTCAGAGTTTCAGAGGGCATCCCACTTGAGATTCATTTACTGGATTTTTGCTGTGTTAAAGAAGTCACTTGAATTTCTTTTAAACCCCGAGTCGTCAAGATGATTCTATGTTAAGATAGTACGTTATTGGCTCTTGTTTTGCCGGGGCAGCGTAGGAGTTAACCGAATCGTCGAGGGCAAATACATCATTCCCATTCGGGTGTCCACTCCCACAGTCATTCCCATTACGGCCGCAGCCACTACGGAAATTGGGATGGTCTACGTTAGGAATCTGGGGAAAACTCGATGATGACGGTTCGTTGCATCCATTCCTTTTTAAGTCTAGCAAATATTCCGCAATGAGCTTCAAATTCGTCACGTAGTCAGCAGTCCGTTCTTTACAAAGATGATCACAAGTGGTGGGGGTGGCGGCGGTGGTGGGGCGAAGTCCGTTGGAAACCGACTTGGAACCAGTCTCAATTGGCAATCCCATGAATTCCGGCTTTGATTTCTCTCTCAAATGATGATAACAATAGAAGTCAGGGCATATGTCGTCATTTTTCTCTTCGACTAGCACAGGAGTGACGTTCCCTCTTGCAAAACGAGTGTTCATTTGACAGCTTCCATCTCCTGATGCTCTCGAGTTGGTCACAAAAGTGGGAGACTTTCCATCCCCAGCATTGATAATACACGAGAGTCGCACAACCATGAAATATAAGTAACAACTTTTTCGTTTCATTTTGTCTTCTTCACAATATAACTCTACATGTGTATTACTACTGCAGTGAGTTGTATGTGTGTGTGTGCATGTGTGTATGCTCAAGAGTTTTGGCATGTTTTGCGTGAACTCGAAGAAAGCAGGCATGCAGCAGCTATTGATGTGCGAACAAGAATATACACAGTATTATAGGGGATTTCTATAAATCCGAGAAAAAATGCATGGAATATTAGGTCCTTTCTTATATTATGTATATGTACATCATTTCATCTACTATTCCATTTCTCTTTCTCTCTCTCGTTCTGCCTTCATACACCTTTTAACATGCAGTTGTACACACACTCACAACTCACAACTACTCCATAGTAAGATTGAATGGTACATAAAAAAAGACGCGAGGAAAAAACTGTGATATGAATCTTAAGTACCTCGTTTTCAACTCTTTCACTGATATCCGATCGTGGCTGAATGGAAGGAAATGAGGATAGAGGCGCAGAAACAGATAACACGAACAAAAAAAAATATTCGAGTCAAGTCACGTTCATTACCAGTATCGCTATATTGATGATATCGACAGTGATAGTAGTTGTAGTAGAAGTAGTAGTAGTATATGTACCGTGGTAGTAGTAGTAATAGTGGCAGCAGTCGTTTTTTAAGATTATGTATGCATG
>JAHZNE010003096.1:0-17572 GCA_027744055.1 Callyntrura sp. NNG-2020
ACGAGACCAACTCGTTGAATACTTTTTAGTGAATGATGAAGACTATATTGAGGAAAATGCTAATGGCAAAAAATTGACCAAGTCTAAGCGTCTTATATGTGTGGTTGAATGGGGGATAATATGACTATATACGCAAAAGCGGTAGATTGTCGTTGCAGTACCAACTGATCGACTGACCGACTATTTTATGACGTTACATATTTTTTGCAGCCGGCGGGTGGTACACTAAATAAAACTCAAAATTGAATGAATTCAATGATAAATTCGGCAGCAGTCGCTACTCGCTAGTGTGCAAAAAAAATATGTAAGGATAATAGTAAAACAATCAAGGTGATTAGTGCTAACGAAGGAAAGAAAACCCTCAAGGGGAATATAAATTAAAGAGACTTTTAAGACGTTTTAGCAACGAGAAGAAAAAAAAAACTGGTAGTAATCGCCATTTAGTCAACGAGACGAAAACGTCAAAGAGAAAGAAATGAGGAGGAGCTTAAATGGGAAAGGTGCTAGATTTCTGATGATGATGTAGACAATCAGGGAATGAATCACGAGAGTGCGCAAAGTAAAAAATGAAAGAGGAAAGTGGATTTTTTAGTGAAAATTTAGTACTGCCACGGATAATAATAACTAATTAGTATAAACTGCGTGGTACAAAAAATATGACCCGTTTAGCACCAACACCACCACCACCACAGGTGGTGCTGGTGGTGAGAAGGTGAATATAAATTGTAACCGAAATTACTTCTCAAAGGAACTCAAAGTTAATTTGTGAAAGAGAAACAATAGAGGTGAGTGAAGACCTCTCTGTCTGACGCCGCAGCTGTAGAGCTGCTGCCGACAGAAAAAACCGGAGAGAAAAGGAGCGGTGGGATAAAATAAAGATGAGGGAGATTTACGACCCCGTTTATTATCCGCCCGTTATACAGGTAAGAATATTCTTTATACTTAATTAGCATTATGCATATGCCTTGCTAGTTAGAAAGCATACGGTGTTATATGACTTTGTCGTGGTGTTTGCTTAATTGTATTGTGCCACATTGTAATTATAAAGACTTTTTGTTACTATCCCATTATTACCAAATTTATGGTTTGCATGATTGCAAAATCTAGCAATGTAAGGGGTGTCCTCTTGTGAATTGTTTCTTGCTTGCAAAACGTGATTTGTATTGCTTGCATGCTTTTCTGGAATTTTACCGCTACTCGAGTCTTCCATGGAAATTGGGAATATCTCAGAGCTCTACTGGCACCATGAATTTTTGCTGCATCCTGAAAACAAAATATAACGACAGCTACACCAAGTACGGCAACACTGGCAAACACGGTGGTTGTCATGAGATGGAGTTGGCTCCAATTTGTAATCAAAATGTACATAACCACAGAGGTGGCAGCAGGTCCAAGTAGCATGTAGGCAGTTGTTACGGAAATGCCATGAATATCGTTGTAGATTGTGCAAAGTAACTGCATTTCTCGGTACATGAGGGTAAATTGCTCTAATTTGACCGAAGAGTGTTCTCCTTGAATGCCTGGAAGAAGGAGCCTATTCTTTAGCACAACAATGATCGAAAGCAGACAAGAAGTTGGAACAACTAAACAAAAAGCTATTGTAATGGATATGACATGATTTAAGAGTCGAATGACAGCAAATGTGTGAAGGGTTAAAAATATGCGTACTAGAATTTGCACTATCATGGCAAGAAAATCTTCTACGTATATTGAAAAGGTAGCAGAAATCCCTATTTTGTCAACAAATGAGAAAGGAACAAATGCCCAAAACGCATTAGGCCACAACGCAATGGAAATCCCGACAAGGGTTGATTTGTATAAGCTCGTCATTCGTATGAACATCATGAACAAACGAATAGCTTTGATTGAAGGCAATGCCTGGTGTGTATTTGCATCTCCATCTAAAAAGTAAAATAAAATTATGATTATATTTTATACATAAATCCATTCATTTTGTTTTGTTAATCGGACTTGCCATTTTTAGTGGTCTTTACAAATCTGCGCTCAAAGTTTAACATGTCATTCCAGAAGCTGGATATTAAAGAACCTGACTCTTGAAAGAAGTAGATTGTTGAAGTGAAATATAACAGAATGCAGGCTCTATAAAGTTCCGATATTTTCTTTACAAGGGTTCGACTCTCAAGCTCATATCGAAAAAAGCACAAAATTGCTGCTGATAGTAACATCATAAAATGAAATTTCCACTGACGTTTGCGAAAGCTTTTGCAGGCAACCACCTTGATAGCTTCTTTACCATAGTTGCTTTCACGAACAATGGCAAAGGGACAAGTGAACGGAAGTACATTCCATTTTTCCACGGAGATGAAGCTTTTCTCCAACTCTGTCAACAAATTGGTACAAATCAACATTTTGCTAAGGTTCTAATTTTGCAAAGACCGGTAGTTCCACTTATGTTTACAAGAGTGTGAAAACTGTTAGCAGCAACAAGCAATAATTCGTTTCTCTGGTCTCTGGGGCACATTTAATTTTTTAGAAACATATCCAACTTACATTATTCTCATGTTAACATAAAATGAAAGTAAATCCTAAGCGGATTTTACGAGTTCGAAAATGGACAGTATTACAGTATTTACTTAATATTTCATATACCGCTCCATTGTTTTTGTTCCCCCGTACCGTGTAATATGGCGTAGAAAGTAGAAATATACGTACCCATACGCTGACTTTCCTTAGACAATGTCAATTACCTATCAAAAACTACAGAAATTAAGTTTGTTGTGTTTGGATTTTAAGAATATGCCGCATAGAAATGTCGACCTTAATATACAATATAGGTAAAATACAAATAGGGCTAAATGTATATTTAATGAAAACATTTGTGGGATTGCTATCTGCGTTTCGGATTTTTTTGACACCTGCAAAGTCCCAGGGAACCCCGAGCACAGTCGGCTTGACGAAACAAAATTTTGCATTATACATATGCAAATCAATCACTTTTATCTTACAAGCCGATTCTGGTTTGCATTAACCATTTTCTGTGCTTCGAAAATTCGTGATTTTGTTATCTACCTACGTTAACAAACTCCATGTTCATTAAAAATAAATTGAACCAGTTAAAAATTGATCAAAAGTATCCACCCGCCCTTCTACGGCGAGGCAAGTTGATTGACAGCACATGACGTAGTCTAAATTTACTCTATCCCTCTTCCCTTCCCACTCTCGTAGTGAATAGGTTTATTTAATCATTGAATTCACTACTATGACCCCAAATTGACAACGAATTAATATAATATCGTATGCTTGAAACCGGTAAATATTTGTTTTTATCGTGATATTGTAAAACGGCAGGGATGTAACGATCTCCAACTAATTAAATCATTAAAAGCCTATAGACAATAACAAAAGACATAAGGTATCACGATCACGATCACAATAACAAAGCATAAAAAGCGGCTGCCGCTAAATGCTAAATCTTATTTTAAATAAAACTTAAATGATTACTCACTCTTGTGTTTAATTATCGTACGATCATCTACTCTTGCTTTACATAATCTTTCACCACTTTCAAATTACATCATATGAAACAATCAATAAAATAGTCATTTCTTCTCTGACTCAACTGAACAAGAAATAAAATTTAAAGTGTTTTCCTTCNCTCACTCTTGTGTTTAATTATCGTACGATCATCTACTCTTGCTTTACATAATCTTTCACCACTTTCAAATTACATCATATGAAACAATCAATAAAATAGTCATTTCTTCTCTGACTCAACTGAACAAGAAATAAAATTTAAAGTGTTTTCCTTCCTGGCCTCCTACACATGATGACGACGATGTGCCAACCCAACTCGAAAACGTGTCGTTTGATCAATGCGCAGAAAAGAAAAAAACAATTCAACATCCAACACTACGCATTTATAAATTTTACGGAAATAAATGCACGCCGTATTACTGACTAAATGTGCGTGCATTTATGTAACTTGTAACAAAAACAACATGACAAATAACCTAACAACAGAGTTGAGTTGAAAAAGAGAAAAAGACGAATAAAAATTGAAAGCGTTCAATTCTTTAAATGGATAAGGAACATGCCACAATCATGTAATTCCTCTTGAGATTTTGATTATTATTATTATTATTATTATTATTACTACACCATAAACAATGCCTTTGTAAACAACACTCGTCTACTTTCCTTCTCAACCCCAACCCCTTTTTATACCGTATGCAGGAAGAAACGGGGAATGAGATTGTAAATAAATAGGCAAGTAAAATAATAAATTGGTAGACTCAAACTCATTTTTTTTTACTTTTTCGTCTTGCTACTCCTTTCTTCTTCTGCTTTTTGTTATTTGAACCAATTATTATTGATGATCAAAAAATTGAGGATTTTGAGGAACGTTCTGGCGGCGTATCAACTAATTCTCTTCTTCTCGGCTGCTGCTGTACAACGAAAGAAAAATCTCCACCTGCAGCAAAAAGAGGCAATAGCGCAACGCAACGCCAGCAGGCAAAACAATGCACTTCCTCTTTATCATTACACCCAGAGAACACCATGTACAACTTTGTACAAGTCAATTACGTGTTCCTCCTTCAAAGTAACTTAAAAAAGTCTAAAACACCATTTCATCGTTTTTTTGTTGGACCAAGACAACAAGCAGAGGGGTATTCTCCTCATCATCTTTTGCATTTTGTACACCTGTGTACTGAAACCGAAAACAAAAAGCAGCAGCAGCAGTGACAAAAGAGGAATTCATTCAAAACGAAACTTCAAAAGTATAACTAGTTTCATTTTATGCCGAGTCGCGTTTATACCATCGTCATCATCATCATCATCATCATTGCCTACCAACACAGTAACAAATTTTTATGCTTTCTTCAAATTTTACTTCTTAAAAAAATGCTTTATTGACCGAACAAAGGTTTGGATGGGGTATAAACAATGTTTTAAATTTCTATAAAATCCGGCTTGAAAATTAATAGAAAAATTTCCCAATAATTGCACATTTTTGTTATTTATCATTTTTCGCCACTACCTACCACATCTTCCTTTTGTAAGGGAGAGGAACCAATCATATAATTTATTATGTCGTTTTTATCTCGTTTAAAAAATTATTATTTAACATTTTGGTACACACACGCTTTTCTTCTAATCTACACAAATTCTAACGCGGCAGTTGTAGCTTCTTCCCCTGACAAAAGTAAACATCACGCAATTCTTGTTGAATAGCAACATCAACCTCACAAATTAATACAATACCTATTTTATCCTCTTCGACTTTATCGTCTTTTTATGATCATTCCTCGGCACGACTTTTATTTTCTGTTTTACTTTGCTCTCCGGCTCTCTTCTTTACTTGTCTTCCTACCATGATGATGATCATCATCACCACCAGCCCCAGCACCGTCATCTTTTCACAGTAAAATCGTTCCTTGTTCCGTTTATTATTATTATTATTAATTTTAAAACTCTCTGACTTTTATTAGCGTGAAGCGTTCTTGTTGCTTTTTTCTGCACACATATATTGCTGTTGTTTTGGTATTACACCACTCCATTATCATTTTTCCTCCGGTATATGTACACACACTTAACATAACAGTAATACTTGTTGCTCTTAAGAAGATTCACATTATACGCGTTGTTACGCGTTGTTTATTTTCCATTATGTATTTTTCTTTTTAAAGCATTTTTTTCTTACAAAACATATCTGTTGTACTTCTCTATTCGTATTACCACTCAAATTCTTGCTATTTTACAAATCTATATAGCAAAACTCTTACCTGTCGTGTGTATGTGTGGGTATTCCGTTGAACAGAGCCTCTTTGCCAGAGAAAAATTTAATTCCCACAATTCCCATTACGTATTTTTTATCATCATCATCAGCAGCATCCTCATTATGGCTAAACTTTACAGATATAATGCAATACGCATAGGTTCAACTCTTCTTTTTTAGACAGACACCCTCCTCATCCATTCACCTTTTAGAGCTCTCTGAGCTCTACTACTGCCAATATGTGGGCTCTCTTTGGCAGTTACAACTATTTTATTTCTTTATATAGAGATGTATTTTTTAGCAATCGTTAAGAAAACTTCTTTTGTTGTACGCATTATGTGTGTGTGTGAGTGTGTGTGTGTGTGTGCAATGCAAGTTTTCAGAAGGATTGCAAATAAAAGTACATTCACTTTACTCTTTTACTCCCTATTACTTTAGATGATAGCAAAAATAATGATTTTCGTTTGCTTGTGTTTTTTCTTCTTCTTTTTCTGCATTCAATTCAGAGTTCTCTCGTTTTTTTCTTTTTTTTTGCGCTCCACGCTACAACACACATATACTCATCGACAATGTATAAATGGTGAACAGTTTTTTGACGCCTTGCCGTGTTGTACAACCATTTACTCTACATCGACAAGAACGGTAGCGTCGAATATCTTGCCAGGTCGCAATGACCGACCGCTTTTAAAGGAAAATTAAAAGCAGCAAGAAAAGAAAACGAAAGAATCTTCTTAGCATTGGTTCTACAAGCTCATATAATATATATAAAGCTTTTGTTAGTGGTGTTCATTTAAGCCCTCTTAAAGGTTAACATAATTTAGTATGAGATTTAAACTATATACTAAACTAGATACTCTCATTTAACGAAGGAAAAATGTAACATATTCTTTTGGAAAAATAAAGGAATCGATTAAATGTTTTTAATTGTTTGGATATGTCATTCCTGATATGAAGGAATCATTATTACGATCTCTCGAAATTAATTCATATGCATTTATTGTGTCAGATTATATTGTGCAAGTATGGTCCTACTTTTTTACTTTAAATTTTATGATTCTATTCATAGCATTTTCTCTATGTAAAAGTAGAGGCACAAAATAATGACAAAGTCAAGTTATGCGACTGTCTGCCTAAGATACACATTCTAGAAGAACAACAACACAAACCGTCATATAATAATATGCAATTGTTGTTACGTGTAACGTGTTCTTCTTCTTGCAGACTGCTGCTTGCTGCTTATGTTCCGTCTTCTCCATTGTTATATAGGCACACAGAAGAGCATGTTGTTTGTTGTTATTACGTCGTCGTGCATATATAGCCATACGCAAGAATGCATGTACGAAGCGTCTTATAAAGCTGTAAGTTAGTTGTAAAGTTGTAAAAACGAAACGAAGAAGCTGTAAAATAAAAAGGGAACAAAGATTGGCTCTTTGCGTTTACAGTATCAGGACAAACAACAAGACACAGGTATACCACCACCGCCACCACCGCTACTAAATGGGAGAGACCACACAACAATGCAAAATGAAATGGGAATGTAATAGTGAGTATTTTATGATAAGGAGCGTAGATTGACTTGCCAGTCAAGAAGGAACGAATAAAACGCACGCACAGAAACACTGCTCAACAAGCTAACGCCTTCCTCTCAGGGATACATTTATTTTTTTCAGTTTCAGTTGATCAGTATGCGAATGGCTCTGTGAGCCTGAGAACCAAAAGGCAAGAGGCTCTCTGTTCTGTCAGTGTGTGCACCGGAGAGTGTTGAAAACGAGGGCGTTTTAAGCCGTTTCGTGTGTATACATACTACATACTTATCCCTCTGTAATTAAGGTACCTTGAAGCAAGCAAGATAACAAGCGGCGAATTTTTGCTAAGAAAATCAGTTAAATCGGGGAAAAAGAACGCCCTAAGGTAACTTAACGTTCCATTACAAGGAAACACACGTCACGGAGATACTAAATTTTGCCAGCGGTTTTTCCTGTGAGTGACCTACCTGTTTTACAGTGTCAGACTTTTTGATGGGAGCAAGGAGTGCGTGGGTGGATTGAATTTATCTATTTTAGTGGGTTGCTGGTACATCCATATTTTTGGGACTTTTGTCCGTGAAATAAAAATGTGCGACAGTTTTTCAACACTTTTATACTCGCTCCTTTTTTCTTGGTCACGTTGCACTAATAAATGCAAGGATTATTGAGAGTGAAAAACTAGTGTAATATGCAGATTTTTAAAAGGTATCGCAATAATGCAGCGTACCAAGAGAAGAAGAAGAAGGACTATGGCTATGGCCAACACCTTGTTCGTTTGATTAAGCAAGGTGTGTAGATTAGAATAGAGTGCACTGTGTAGTCCTATTAAAAGAGAATTGTCGTCGTTGTGAGACCTTGTAAAAAACGAGCTCAATGAAAAAAAGAGATTTTGCAATCGTCATCTTTCTTTCTGTACGTATCTATCTGTAGTTTTGCTCATGACACTTGATACACTAGCTGATGATGGTGAGATGAAGAAATTACTTTGATCATGTGAAAAATGGATACCTAATGGAGTAAAATTAGTTCCTGTTATTGTTGTACTTTGTTGTTGGTGGTATGCTCGTATGTACGTACATACATATGTGGTGATTTCTTGACTGCCGCATGATTGTTGGGATGAAGAGACTGAAAATGCCTCGAAGCTCAATAATACTCATGGCAGACATTCAGATTTTTTTGAAGAAAAAACCGCGTACAAAGAAAAAAAACTTCTATCAAAGCAGCCCTCTCGAATAATTCGCTGCAGCTACAGGATCTGTGAATATTATTATTTTTCTGAGTTAATCCAATTGGAGCGCGGACCGTGCAAAAATTTTGTGGTTTACGACGACAACGAAAAGATACATAAGAACACGTCTGCTGATAATAGTGAATGGAGAGTGATTTTGGTGTTTAGGCACGAAAATATTTTTGGTGACGACGCGACGACAAGTGGGCTTGCCTTTTTGCTGAAAGTTATTTTTTGTTTCTTTGTATTTTGAAGCCGCTTCTTTGCTTGGTCAGTGAATTAATAGTTGCATTACAGATAATTTACTACTACCACAACAACAACACAAGAGCACATAGAACTGAAAATAATTTTGGCTGCTGGGGGTTGGTCGGTTCAATGAATCGATCATAATCAAATCATCTCAAAATTGCGTCATCATCATTGTCATATTACATCATATTTTTGTAATCATCAGTCTCTTGAGCTCAATGGTAAATAATTTGATATCAAAGATTCAAAAACGCCGTTGTTATTTTGTGCTGCGTACAAGTACGGTTATTGCCGAGTCCTGGCAAAATTGTCAGGATAATTATCGAGGAAGAAAAGGAAAAAAGCGAACCAGAAACAATCAAAGTGCCCACAATCAGTTTTTGTTCGTTTGAAACTTTAAATTCGAAATTTGATATTGGGATCGAGCCGTATATTTAAATCTATATGAAGTCATGAAGACGGCAAAAACAAGGAAAGTAGGCGGGGTTCCTGCATGTTTTATGCTTGACGTACTGAAACCAAAACGGAATTGACATGTACCATCCAATAAACAGTTATGTTATGTTATGCATGCATTTTTTGTCGTTTCATTCTTCGAATTTGTACGCTATTCGGGAATTGGACAGCAGCGTAATAATATCACCATTCGTTATTGTTCCGATGATGATGTAACCCGAAATTACTTTGCCCGTTTTGATTGTTATCGTTGTTTAGTGCTCTTTTTGTGCTGTAGAAACCTTTGTTACCTTCGTAACCACCATGACTGGCTGTCCGATTATTTGTTGTCTATTTCTTTGATCCCCAAAGATATTACAGTTGACGGTGCATATTATTTATCATTGCATCCTGCAGTGCTAGCAGTGGTGGCAATGGCAACGTTCAATGATTAACAAATATTAAATGGGGAGCTCTTCATCATAGCTGTAAGGGGAACGCTTAGTCCGAAAAACAATTTTTAGAAAGGCTACTGATATTCGACAATAATAGCGCGGTACATACAAAAGTGTTTTTTATTATCAGTGATTGTTGCGACTTTTTCTAACAACATAACACTACTGCGAAGTGCCCCGATAATCGACTGAGAAAAATGCACAATTACCACCTATGCGAAGATGACGCTTGTCAAAGTTGATATTTTACGATTCTGTTTTGTGTTTGTCATTTCTTCTCAGAGGTGTGTAAAAATTGTGCACTAGTGCGCAGCCTCGTTATTTTTCGAGTTAACGGTTAGTTGACTTTTGACTACTGTAACCGTCATTTAAAAGTGTTGGAGGCTTCTTGAATTGGAGACAAGAAAGGTAATTGTACACTATAATAAATGAATGGCTTTACACGAAACCTTTTATTATTGCCGTTTGGTGCTCCCTAAGGTTCCCTCCCATTTTTGGGGGAGGGGATGTCGTAAATGACGCCACTACACCATGTATTTTGAAGGCGAACATCATTTGACTTGCGATAGATTGCGAATTGTTGCTAATTTTATCCCATCTCTATCTTCATCTCATCAGCTATATTTGAACCACCATCTTCACAGTTGGCCATATACATTCCTGTGTCATTCAATTAGAGTTATAGTTATAATTTTAAAATTGTATTAAACAACCAAACGTGTGAACAAAAATACCCACGACGACGATGGTGACTGACTAGTGCCCAGCCAAGCGAACAAAGTACGTAGCGTGTA
Organism: Callyntrura sp. NNG-2020; assembly: GCA_027744055.1. Lineage (NCBI taxonomy): Eukaryota > Metazoa > Arthropoda > Collembola > Entomobryomorpha > Paronellidae > Callyntrura > Callyntrura sp. NNG-2020. The sequence continues at coordinate 10,431 of JAHZNE010003096.1, forward strand.
GGTAGGTTTACAACGATTGCCTAATCAGCTGTCGTCGAGGTTGTCCAACACGATATTATTATTATTATTTGTTTGTAACTATCGACAGTTAGAAGAACAGCGCTGACGTTGGATTACCTTACAGAGAAGAAATATTTCTGTGTGCAAGTTTGAAAAACCTTTTCATTCATATGTACTGCACACAAACACAACTACCACCGTTGATAATGGTAATAATAATAATAATAACAACGAGGATTTCGAGATTTCGCTGTCGGCTCACTTTTTTTATTGCTTCGTGTAAATGAGGCTACCATACTGTCTGTCGCTGAGGATGAAGAGAGAGAGAAACACTATCATTTATGTCTATTAGTTACTCATAGCAACTACTGTCATTTTTGCCACTGTTCAACAACCAGTGATTAATCATCATCATCACTTTCGATAATGTGTACCCTGCAACTTGTACAACACATAGAAGGAATGTACATTCTAATAAATTCTATAAAGCGTAAACAGAAATGGCAGCTGGGGCAGTAGCACAGTAACTGTTTGTTTGATTTGATGATTATTGGAAAATGAAATGAAAATGTGATTGGGATTATTATTTGATTTTAATAATAACTGTGGCTGGCAGGCAATCTTTGTTGTTCTATGGAGACGCGCTACAAGTACTTATTATTCCCCAGCCAGCCAGACCCTTTCTCCCTCTGGCTGGCAGGTTGACTAGAGAGCTCTTATTCGAAAAGCAGTTAAAAGTAATTTGAATAGAGAAAGATAATCAAATTGGCTGCTGTTCAACATTATCATGAACACGACGTCCTTTTACCAGGCAGGCAGGCGTAAGGATTAAACGCATACAGCAAACGGCAGCAGTAGACAAGTAACATGAAAACGTCTCAAGTCGGACGAGTGAGATACGGTTGATTAAAAAAAATGGAATTTCGTAATTGAGGCAGTATATAGTAGTTTAACTACACGACGAATTGCTGCTGCACTTGGGCAGTAGCAGGAGGGTTGCTAGTTGTTGCCTGTTGGTAGTTGTTGTTGTAACGCTAATCGTAAAAATGTCAACAGGCCGTGTCTACTGGCAAATGGAAGAATGATATTGTCGTGCATCTTGGTTAATAACAGTAATCAGCAGCAACAACTAGCAACAGGTGGACAAGAAGGGACTGCGTTATGTATACCTACGTGCTAAAAGGCTATTATGTGTTTAAATCTGCAGGTTCTTGCGAAGAGCAGAGTTACGTAATTAATCTGTAATTGTAGAGTAGAAGGGGGCAGTATTTAAAATGTTCACGTACAACAAAAGCGACATGACCAATGCGGTTGTGAGAGATACGACAATCGCAACCAACATTTTTTAACGTGTACATGCGTTGTTTACAGTTAGCTAATATGCACGGGGGAAGTGTCGTGCCTTCAATTACGTAACAAATTGTTTCTGATGTTTTCCTTTAGTTTTAAAGTGTACAGGCATTCTCAGACCATGCTCGTAGATATTTTGAAAGAGCGAAAAAGGAAAAAGGGGGCTTTGCTGGGATGACTGAACCAACCGGGAAATTAGTTGGTTGGTAAATAATATTAAGGAACAATCGGGAAAAAAGTAAAATATTGTACCATCCATTGTTGCATACACGAGTATATAGAGATAGGTGAGACTGAAGTCAAAATAATTCTTTCGTTTGTCTCACATCGTGTAAGTAACGTTAGTAGCGGCAGTAACACAAGTTTTTTTAGTACAAGCGCTTATATTGTAGCCGCAGCAATAAAACTGTTACTGATATGTGCTGTTGTACACAATTTACTAGTAACGACAAACCAGTGCTCATGTTTGAGCACAATATGTTATGTTATTCCGGACAACGTTCAAAGTTACATCTGCAGTCACGATCGTGATACTTCAATTACTTATCTCGTTATCTGACAGTTTCCGTTAAAAGAAATATAATTGATCAAAAGACAAAATGGCAAAAAGCCGATCGGACAAGTAGGCACAAAGACGTACCTACTATGGACTTAATATAAATGTAAAGGCGTTTATGGTGTTGCCATTCACATTCCTCCAGTGCCAAATGCCACTAGTAGTGATAGCGGTAGTTCCATTTATGTTGCTGGGTTGCTTTGCTAATGCTCTTTTCAATCGCAGCAAAAAGCACTGCCGCCTCTTTCCTCGTTTTATAGTGATATAAATTATTGACATTCCAAGGACCCCGGCGGCAGTCCAGTAGCAAGCAAGGCAGTGTTAAAGCAGTACAAAGTGCAATACGCGAGTTAAATTGCTCCGTCAATAATATTTTATATTTTTGTACGCTCTTTTAGATTATTGTACCTTATCTTGCATTTATACGAATATATGCTCTCATCTACTACAATACACCTCTGGTGGTTTGACTACTGACACCATCCCCAACTAAATCATTTTATCTTTTTCTCTCGCTCTCTTCTTGATTGTGTTTGTGAGAACTATAACATGATACTATATACTAAAGGTAAGAGGTAGCCATAAGGAAGGTACGTCTTTGTTACATCGACAAAGCAACGGCGCTACTAAAAGAAACTTTTGGTACAGGTTACATCGAAAATTCTTCAGAAGGAATGCAGTGCACATGCAATTAGGCTTGTTGCACGCAAACAATTTTTCATTTTAAAGAATGCCTGATGCAAAAAGGCGAAAAACTAATTATCTACAATTCTTTGACGCCGCTACTAAAAACCAACTTAAAGTGTGATTAGTGCTCCAATACCACTTTACAGTCTTTTTCTTGTGTTTTTTTTGCACCACACCGGGATTCTGCTTCCGTATTTCTACTTATTAACATGTAGATTGGAGAATTAGAGCATAATTACATGTCGATTTTATTCCTTATTTAGGAACATAAATTGTATTATTGATTGGTAGCACCTGCACCTTTCTGTGAAAAAAGGAACATAAATTGCAAATTTACGGCGCCGACATGCGCCAGATGTGCTCAACAAGAGTCATCCCTCCAGTTGACCTTTTAAGGGCCTTAACTACGATAATTATAATGCTGAAAAAATCACAACTACATTTTTCCGTTCTTTTTATGTTTTCTTTGCCAAGGCTATTGTGCAACACACAAAATGCATCATTAGCAATAAACATGTCGCTTATTTTGTTGTTGGGCATAAAATCAGTCAGTCAATCAGGCTAGTTTACTAGTAGTATTTATGTTGTACGGACAACTGATAAGAAAATTGCACCTCTCCAACTTTAACTATTGATGCATCTTGTCTTGCATTTATGCTCTCCTCCTCTTGATGAAGCGCAAGCATGTTCAATCACACGACAGCATTTGTCATTAGCAGTTTAAATGGAGCCAACAGGCCAAACTTTTTTAGTCTTCTTCAATTTTGCCTTCACTATTTATCCTTTTTCATAGGGACTAAAGAAAATGGCGCTGCTTCAATTGACGACCAGAGGTAACACAAGTGTTTACTTACAAATCGCACACAACGACGACAACGATGACGATGCATTATGCATTACGAAATTCTCGCAGGCCAAATACGTTCACACATTTATTTCATATCACGACGCCACAGCATGTTGATGATGATATTGTCGTGGATGACCCAACACCACACTGATTTGAAATACATACACATACATGCATAATGTATAATCAAATCAAAAGGGCAATAAATGACGATGATGATGTTGATTATTCTCTGGCGCACAACAGCGTTGCACCATAACCCGTAATAGCAAATACATTTAACCTGGGTGCCCTATGCCATAACGTGTGTTTGGTCTCAAGCGATTTTTTGTCGCCGTCGTTGTCGTCGTTACCAACAAACTTACGAAGGATACATAATTGAATGATTGGAATTGTAAATGAAAATGCAGTTTCAGCTTTTTTTTCTTGCAGTTTACCTTTTCTCGTGTGTGCACACACACGATTGATGGTGCATGCATTATGATTATTAGTATTTTTGGCGTACCCCTTGTTCTTTTGGAAAAGCGACTGGTATTCCATTGTCGCTTGACAAAATATTAATTTATTTGAAATGAACCGCTTTTTAGTACGATTATCATTTTAAAAGGGTACCCTTCATTTTATTACACGATTATTATGACTAATAATAGGTTGTTGGAAAGGTTGAAGGAGAAGAAGATGCTCAAGAAACATGGTGTGATGCCTTGTCCCTTTTCATTGAGGGATGTTGGCTGATTTCAGCAAGAAAAAAAACGAGTATTCATGTCGGATATAAAAAAGACAAAATTAGGTGCATTGCCTGACAAAATAATAATAGATGAGAATGGTCAATGTAATAGACCGTAATCATTTTTCGTTTTGATAGCAATATTTATTTATCGCTGGTGGCAGCCAAAATTTGTAGCGTTTTGCAAACAAGTGAGGGTGCTCTCCCATGAACAGCTAAGGGTAAAAGGGGAAAATCTGACAAGACAAGTATCATTGATTTTATTTGTAGGGCCCAAAATAAATAAATTTTTCTCGACCTGAAGTCCCATCACAGTATAAGTGTAACCCTTTTACTACATCGCATGCAATACCTAATCAAAGAACGAAAAGTGGATTGATGATGGCAATTGATACGATTTGATTTGGCGATCTGATTTTGATTTCGTCCAAAAGGCTGTAAGCTACCCATGCTTTTGTTAGGGGATTAGGCAATACTAAAAAAAGTCGCAGACAATTTGACTTTTAATATGAATGACTGACTGATAATGAACGCTCGTGATACATAAATCTCCATAATATATTTTAGTTTATGGTTGGTTACTACTACGTTATACCAAGACAATAGTGACAGCAACAGGCCACTGTGTGGGCAGTAGGGGTATATATGTTGTATGTGTTGTATGATACGGTGGAGGTGGCCAAGACCCGAGTGATAGTTGACAAGAAGCCGTTCTACTATAATGTCGATGTTGTTGCAATAGAAGTTAACGATCGTTGACAAAATATTGCCCCTTAAATATTATTTTTTTACGCAAACGTAGGTGTGCTGTCCCTTTTTTACTACCAAAGCACCACCTCCTTCATTTGTCATTATCATCTTCACGTATACCGATTATTTTTTATGATCGTCGTTGTCATATTTTTACGACAGTGCTAAACCCGAGCCCGTTTTTGTGTCAAGTTTATAGTAGGTTGTAACGGTATCGTAAGAACTGGTAATAAATCTTCTGGCGTCGGGTTCAAGTGCCATGGTAATGCACTGTACATAATGGTGGTAATGACACAAACGCCGTGTAAAGTTGTGAATGTTCTAGGTAGCTGTAAATTCCAGTCACCAGAAAAACAATTATCAGACGATTTTGCGTTTTTGTTCCGCTTTTTTAACTTTCAATTTGATATGCGTGTCTACATTTAAGGCGTCTTATACCTAAGCCAAATAAATGGGGTAAAAAACGGCAACGATGGATGGTAATCCTCGGGAAGAAATTTAACGTGTGTATTTTCTTGTATTTTGTTTCTGCTCAGCATCTTTAGTGTATCGCATGTTTATACAAAAGAATTTTGTCATCACTCCGAAGAATTCTCTTCTCTTCTTGTTATGTTCATGTTCATCGTGTCAATAATGGGTTCACGAATGAGCGGAGAGAGGAAAAATGTCATTTACTTTATTTTTTCCTTGTATTTCGTTGCGTGAACCTTCTACACCGTAAAATATAATGCGACTTCTCATTCTTACGCTGCTTACGCCTCGCACTCTCTCGGCTATGGTGGCGCAATGCAGGTCCTTTTTTCTCGCTCTTTCTCTCTCCCTCTCTCGAATAATTTGAACAAGGAAAAATACAGGTATAACGGAACGGAATCACTTTACAGGTACATTTTTACAGCGTTTAAAAAATAACAAAGAGCTCAAGAGTAACCAGAACATTATCCCAAAGTGAAGATGGAGGCATGACCAAACCGTAAATATTTCTGTTACACATATTTGTGATGCTCTCGTCATTTGCGAATTATTCTGATGATAATGATAACGATAATGATAATCCAATCATCCGTAATCATCTGAGGTCCATTATACCTAGCACACATCTACTTACTGTAAAAAAACTTAGAGAGAGAGAGAGAGAGCGAGCAAGCCTTTATACCACCATCGTTGTGATCTCGTAAACCCTCAATCATTGCCCCAAAGTGCATTAAAATCCTTTTAAAGTATTCAGATTTGCAAAGTAAAGTCAGAAAAAAATGTGGCAATTTATTATCGATTTTCATTCCAGTTCATTGACAAGGAGTGGCTGTTTCTTGGCTACTTGTGTGCCGATACTATAACAACTACCCTCTCAACTCAATAATATCTCGCCTTCATAGCGTCGTCTCTTTTTATTTTCAACGCTCCATCTCAATATAGATGTTTACTTCTTTCATTGATCATCCATTCACTCCTCAATCGTCAATATCGGCAATATCACTATTGATCAAACCGTTGCTCATCTATAAACAGTACTCGAAATAATACACAAGACAGACCTGAACTTTTATCATTTACCGTCCTCATTATCGTCGTCGTCATCAACGTTCCTTGTTCTGCGGCTGGTGATGGCTGGCCAAATAATATTGATGATGATGATGATTATTATTATTATTGGGTGAGCCCAAAAAATGCAAAGTCACCTTTAACTTTGCCCACGTCCCGTCGTATTACATTACATTACGTTTGTCAAAGATGACAATAGGAACATAAATGATAGATGAAGAGAAAAAATGCAACAAGAGCAGACACACACGCTATGCTATTTTATTGCTCTACGTATGCCGTAATCCCGAGTGGTTATGAACTTGCTCTTGTTTGTTTGCCATTTGATATTGTTGACAGTTTTGACAATGCAAAGGCTAACAAAATGCGGTTGTATCTATTATTATAGTAAGATGTTCAGCAGCAGCAACAGAAGAAGACGACAGTGAAGAAAAACATGCAAAACAAAGACCAATAAATCCTATGCATACGACACAGAGACACAACCCAACAAGTACAGCAAAAGTTATTGCGGCGCTAACAGGGATACAATACAAAAAATATGGTTAAATTTGACATTTTTAATCTGGTTGGATGACAGACAGGCAGGGATACGAAAAAGAAGCCAAGAAATAAAGAATGTGCCTGTAAATTTAAGAGATGTGTACTTACAAGGGGCCGTTCACTACTGGGGACATCTCGTG
>JAHZNE010003097.1:0-26855 GCA_027744055.1 Callyntrura sp. NNG-2020
TATTTGTGCCGTATAATTATTTACAAAGTAATTCATAAGTCTCTGAGTTTTATTTCCGTAATAGTTGCTTATAATCAGATAATTATATAATAATGATATTAACATTAGCAGTTGTAATCATCATAATAATGGTAGCAGTATTAATAATCCAATATTAACATTACTCATAATCCTCCCTCATAATCATAATCATAACACCACCACTAAAATTAGCAACGAGACACACACACACTAGTCAACTACTTAAATAATGCCGATAATTAAAGGTGTAGTCCTCATAATCCTACTAAACGTAGTAATAACTCTAACCATAACAACTGTATCATCATCATCATAATAATAACGTTAAAAATTATACCTAGAATACAATATATATTTATTTATATTTATATGTGTGTACACAATACGTTCCCATTAATCATATTTTAATTGTGTGTAATGCAGTAATGGTAATCGTGTCATATACATATAGATAATAATACATAATATATACACCATAATTTTTTTTACACAATATCCGTAATTATTCTTCTCCATTTTTTCCTTCTTACATAACGTGTGTCTAACAATGTATATTATTAGAGTATATGTAGCAGTTCTTATGATGACGAGGACAAAGATGTGTAGTGTACACGTGTAGTGTGGGTAGTAATAATTTACAATGATATAGTAATAATCATGGTTTATCATAATAGCAATAATCATTGTAACCGTGACAATAACCAGAATAATGGGAAATACAATATAGTATGTATTGGAGATACATATTTTTTTTTGCTTTATCATTGATGACCGTGTGTAGTAATTTATTTGTTTGTATACAGCTAATGTTAACTAATCAACGTATTTTTTTCCAAGGAGTTTAAAGGTATAACAGTGTACTTATAATCATTGTATTTACAACAAGTTTTCATAATAAATTCCATCTTTCATGTTCGCTTTTTTATTTTCCCAGCATTTTTTAACTATTACCTCGATGTGCAGGTTTATATAGCTTCCTTCATTTTTTTTAGATCCAGGTTGTTGTTGTGTCCTTCTCGGTGTCTCCCGCAAATTGCACACGCACACACACGCATGTATTACAGCATACCGGCATCATCAGAATTATACACGAGTAGTTAGCGTCGTTCATTGTTTTCACAAGATCACTTGCTTTCACCACGGCACCCCTGATATTACTCACACACAGGAGCCCTGCTATATATAGAGAGAGTGTGTGTGTGAAGTAGTCGTAGTAATAGTAGTAGTAGTAGTAGCACAGCGAAATTTACCTCTAGTACATTTATTACGGACACGTTGCAAAAATCTTGCTCTAAATATATATATTTCTCTAATATCTACTTCGAATGATGATGGTAATAACAAGTGTGGCTGTCCTGGTTACCAATATTATTACTGTAAAATTCCGGTAGTTAACAAAAAAACGTTTTTCGTTTTTTCTTTTCCTTTTAAGTAGGCTACACTTCCGGTATACAATTTACAGGCTTTTACCTTCCTCTCTCGCTCTCTATAGAGCTAAAGAGGTTAACCATCGTAGTAACACTGAAGAGAGACAAGGAATAAAAATAATAAAATAATGTTGAGTTTGAGGATTATCGTTCGTCAGTGTCTTTGCCAAGGTCGGTGCGTTGTCATCATCTCTCCTTTTGTATATTTTCTTGCCATATTCTCCGTGGAATTTTTTTAAAACCTACTTATGCCTATTTGATGCATCAGTACGTCAAAACTTTCTTTTTTATAGGAATGTCGACAATAATTAAGTCTACAGCACACTTAAATAATTTCCCTAGTTTTTTTCAAAATCTTTCCCCTGCTTCAATTAGGAACTATGTACACACAGGACACACACATACACACGTACACACCGGCTTGAAAAAAGTGTTCTGCTTTTAATCCTGTAGAGATTTTAGGTGCTTAATTATCTAATGGCACTACAGAGGAGAAACGGTAGCCTAAAAGGACTTTAATTTAAATTTGCCATTTTAAATTACTTTTTAGAGCCGCAAATCCACAACTTTTTACGTAGGGTCAAACCAAGAGTTATCGCAGGAAATAACAAAAAACGGGCTGTTTTCTAAATTGTCTCTAGGTAAAAAGTACTAATGTTTTTCCTGATGATAGCACACACAGAGGAGGTAGCACACATTCGTTTATAAATCTTAATTCCTATTGAACCTTACATCTTAACCTTAACCCAGTTACGTATAAATTGTACAAAAAACGTAAATAAGAGGAACCACGACGACGGCTACTTACTTAATGCACTAATAAGGTACCCATATAAATTACACAGACACACAGAGTACAAGTACACACCACAATAATTATAGGAGAGGAAAGAGATATCGCGGACATCGCATGTCTTACAATATTTTCTTTCCGCTGCCATTTAAATCACGGTATTTTTTTAAAATAACAATCAATGTTACCTTTAGTTGCGGTTCTTAATTGACATACATGATATATAAGAGAAAAGGAAAGTAGTAATGTGAGCGTGTGAATAAACAAGATGATGATGATGATTTTCCAAACAGTTTCCGGTAAAAATCGTGTGTCACTCCATTTCCTGAAAAATGTGACGATTGTGGCAATTTGTTGTTTATTTCCGGCCTGATCCTCTACTAGTCAGTGTTACAATTTTCTAATCCGTTATTAATATCACTAATATAGCCCCTTAGTAATAATAATAATAACTAAACCCCTAAAGATTGTCAGTTTCGATGATTTGAAACCCGCCGTTGCCCCAGGTATAAAGTACCCTACAGCAACATTAAAACGGTGATACTACCAATTTCCCAAACAAAAATGAAACCTTATATGAAATGAAATACATTTTTTTTCTCCTGTGGAATGTGCCTCGTCGTTTGTCACCCTCACACTCTACCTACCCTGCATTTTCATCATTGAAGTACCGAAATTGGAATGTACTCGGGTTAGTTATACGTGAACAAACGGTCGCCAAACGAGAATGGAGATTAAATTAATTTGCAAAAAATGTGCGGAATTTCTATCTTTCCTACAGAAACCTAACAGCTAGCTACACAGGTGGGTCTCTTTCTGTCTATAACTTATAACCTCCTAGCCGCGGTACGTACATACCTATATATAGTGTATATGCGCTCCAGTCACGCCGTGAAAGCAGAGAAAGTTTGCTAAATAATTTGTTGGTTATAACAGAGAAAATTAAATTGGATGGAAACTTCATTTCGGAAATTAACTTGTTGATGCGCCCCCTTTTCCCAGAAACTTCTGGTGTGTCTGTAACAATAACTATTTTCTTAAACTAAATGTATATGGCTCTCAGGCAAATGTATAGTAGTAGTAGTAGTAGTAGTAGTAGTAGTATGTTATTATATGCACGTAGCAGCCAGCCAGAGAGAGATATTGCTGAAATGCTGAACCTGTTGTGTGGACAGATCCCAGAAAAACTAACTACACACACATAGACACACACACATTGTAATTTAATCAGCCTGATACACGACGAATAATATAATTTGACGTTTTATACGCGGCCGGCGAGAAATACTAAAACTAGCCGAACGTCCGTACAGAAATAGAGTGAAATACAAATTATTATTATGCAATATTTGCCCTCATACGAAAAAGTTCAGACCCGCTGAAAACTTTTAATAATTTTTTTTTTACAAAATATTACGTCCCTATCAGCCACTGCTAAAATGACCGTACTAGTGAAATTTGTTCAAAGTATTTGGGTAATCATAAAAAATGCTAGTTTTTATTTCAAGTCACTGTTTTTTAGTCCAAGTTTTAACAGTGTCGTCCATCCATCCACCCAGCATGTCTGTACATGTTGTTGTATATAATATACGCAGTACAAAAAGTGGAAATAGGTGAAAGGTGAAATAAGGTTGACGTGTTCAGAGAAAAGTGACAGCATATATCAAACCGGTTTATAACATGTCAGCAGAGTGCTGGTTCCAGGGCCACCGTAATCGTCATCATTGTTCTGTCGGCGGTACAATTTCGAAGGAATACTCTATTTAATTAGTAAATGGAAAACCTATCTGTAGGAACCTTGTTTCAACACAGCATGTCTGCATTCTTTATTATATGAGCAAAAGGTAGAAAGAAGGTTTGTTAGCGGGCGCTGTTTTGAAGGACACTGCAAAAAGTGTAAAACTGACAAAAGGTAGACGATGGAGCTGTTAGGAACAAAATAGTGGATACCCTGTGTTCATTCGTGGTAGACTGATGACTGACTGATTAATTTACGCGTTTCAAACATTAGCAGGGATGCGGAAAAGTTGGGGTGTACAAAAAAAGGTGGTTACGATGTTGATGGAGCTGCATTCTAGCGCTGAGGGACCAAGCCCATTTTATTATACCGGAATTTTGTCGTCGTTTGACTAAAAAGGGGCACGGAAAGTATCGACGATTTAAAATAGTCATTTTACATGTACACAGAAAAACGGTCCCTTTCTCTAACACCTTTCACCTTACAATGTTCAAAGGGAAACCAACGATAACTCTTGAAAAAAAGTGGAAAAGACATGCACGTTTTCCCTCTGTTTAATACTGAAAGTAAAATATATCCTGTTTTGAATCTAGCTGTTCTGCTGCTCTAAACACGTTAATGCACCTCTCTTTCTCTCTCTTCCCTAAATATACTCTCAATTTCAAAACATTAACATAAGTCGACAGTAAATCCAATTCTCTCCCTACAATTTCCCTTTCATTCCACGTAACTTTCCGCTTACGTTGTAGATTCAACAGCAAAAAAAACAACTCCCCGTCGAAAAATGCCCTTTCGGCATAAAAATGTGCTGCCAATTTATCCTCTCCTTCTGGTGGTACAACAGCACCACCGTCAATGTCAAACGTCGATAGAATGCCTAATAGAAGGAGTCTATCCAGTCTCCGGAGTCCGGACTTCCCTCCCGCTTTGTTATCACCGCCCACTCCAATAACTCTGATGACGATTACAAGGTTTGGGAACAACCGCCACAATTGCTGAACCACACATCATTTCCTATCCATGAATACCATTAACGTCACCAGGGTACAGATATCTTCTTAACGCTACCTGTCTATCACCCAAAAATTGTCTGCTACCGCTACCACCTACCAGGGCCCTCACACAAAAGGATAACAGGAGAAAAGACGAATCCCAAATAAAAAAAGGTATTTTTTCCCGGCTACTTATTTGGTAAAAGTGTTAATTGTCTGCTGTTGTTATTTAATTGGTGGATAATTTAAATGCATTTTTTTAGCGCCAAACACCTACTTACTTTACCTACCTAGTAGTGAATAACAAGTACTCCTATACTCCCACCCCGTGTATCCTCCCCGGAGAAACCGGGTTTGACTCCCGGCATTTCCGCCATGATTCTGAGAGTGACCTACATTTTGTCTATGTACACATATATTAATACTTTTGGCAACTTCTTTTTTTATCAACATTCCGCCGTCTTGTTTTGCGTCCTTATCAACGGCTGACACATACGTAGAGTTTAATCTATTTTTATCACGAGAGATATTTTATGTGGTATGCATGTACCTTATTATATTTACATCCTACCCTAACATTCTGTTTGTATATAGCACCAGAAACATTTAAATCGATTTGTCGGGTACACAAAATAATACACACACACGCGCGCACGCGGCGTCGCACGACTACTACTCAACTTTGTTGTTATAAAGCTAAATACTCAACAAGCATCGTGAAAGTGTTTTGTTTAGAAAATTCAAGTACTAAAACTGCTTAATGTAGGTAGGTAACTCCTAGTGTCCTCAACAGTAAAATGAGCTAGCGTTCTCCTCCTCCTCCGCCTTCCCCGGAACCCCCAAAGTAATAAAGTATTATATGCTATGGTCTTTTTTCCCTTTATACGGCAACAAATTACTCGATAGTGTATACACGTATTACGTCGTACACACACGTATATATTTCTTATTAAAGTAACGAGTCAATTTTTTTATACAAACGGTTTGCCTTGTGTGTATCATTTAAAGTAGTCAAAATTTACGTATTCCTAAAGGTACATATGCGTCTTCCTATTTAATCCTTTATAGATATCCTCTTAGAAATTACGTGTTTTACAGCTACCCTCATCATCTTGAGTGTCCACACCGGAATAATGTTTTGAGTGATTTTGCGCACAAGTTGACTGTTGATATATTATCAGGAGGAGTCTCTTAAGTAAGATTGACTTTGGCGACCGATTTTGTTTTTTTTTCAGACAGCCGAACTCCAGGAACGGAATAATATTGTGTAATAATAGGTGGTAATAATAATAATAATAATAACAATAATAATAATAATGATGATAAAAGGAACCCTGCCCACTTATATGTTTTTTATATACCGATTTAAGAACTCTTTTCAAAATAAGTTATCTTATTCCCAAAAGACTATTATTTTACGTACACACACATGAAATACCCTTAATTACGACGTAGTCTAAACTTAGATGTATATGTATTTGAAAAAAGTGATGCGACAATGCTGAGCAAATATCCTTGTGATCGTACATAATATACATATTATGTAGACTTATATAGATATATATAGATATATATATAATGTAGTTATTTTTTTTAAAGATATATGATTTTTGTTTACTACAATCACTTGTTTATAAAGTATTTCTTGTCAATTTTCTCGTAATTGTTAAAAATCCTTTTTGTGCTATTTTTTTAGTTTTCTAGTTGCAAGATATATATATAGTATGTATATATATATATGTACACGCTCTTTTTGTACGCATGTATGTATTGCATACTGTAAGAAACGATAAATATGTACATAAAAAATGTGATCAAAACTGCCCTTGTTATTACTAGCTAATATTTTTGCTTTGAAAATTCGTATCTTATCATCATTTTCCGTTTACAAATCCTCAGTTTTTTTTGTGTATCCTTTTCTCTTTCTCAAATCCACGTGCACATGTATTTCTCTAGGTAGTCCTTCCTCACAGTGTGGCTCTCTTTATGATTTACTGCCAAAAGTCATGGGTTGTTACCTTGAATTTTTTTTCTTCGAGTCTTTTCATTTTTACTCCCATTGTTTCGGGTATTGTTGAATAGGACAATTTTTGGGGAAGAAAAATATTTTTTTTATTTGCAATTTTTTTCTCTGTGACTGTGACTCATTGCAGATGCCGGTTTTACGTGTGTCTTTAATTCGTACAAGTTGTGTGCATTATAGTATGCTATTCTGAATTACTACAACCACATTTTCAAAAGTTGTTTCTTGTTTTTTTTTGCATTACAAGCCCGGTTTTTATGGTAGTGAGATAATTTCATCGCTAATCTAAAATTATTGCTGTTGACACATGTTATTATTAAAATACAATGTTGTATTAATATTTTCCCTCGTCCATAGACTAAAACGGAAAACAAATTTTTTCTCTTAAAACAGGCAAACCTTACAATATCCCAATTTTAGCCTTCTCCTTCCAACACAGCACCAGATTTTCGCTGCGGTTTGTTTCCCTTTTATAACCTTTTCCTCCCAGACCGTTTCAGCAGGCCAGCACTGCCGAAAATTGATTGATTGACTGACATAAAAAACTCCTGCCACGGCTCACAACGTTGTTGGGTGAAACACACAGGTGTGTATGCTTGATGACTCCGTATCACGTTGTTGTATCCTTGATTTAATTGACCACTTGTGATACCGTCGAAAATGCGTTCCAGATTATACAGCCGACAGGCTTAGCATAAAGATTTTCAATTTCTCCTGTTTGCAGGATGACGTGTGAATTATTATGATTTCATAGTGAAAAAAATTCCACTACATCAGTTCACTTTTAGCACATCACGTTTCAACCGCTCGTCGTTTTCGTTTATACAAGGCAACCAACTGCTTATGGTGTGGATGTAGGAGCGTTTCCACAAGGGGCTGAGAGACTGGTAGAAAGTTGTTTCCGGGGTTACAAAGGTATTAGAAGCACCACCACACTAAAGCACACGAAATGTGGCAAGCTTGCCAGGACGAGAAGCACTTTGGCTTTTAGTAGTAAACCGGGTTTAAAGTCAATCAAATGAATCCGTTGTTAATGGACTGATTTCATAAAAAGTGACAAGAGTATAACCATCCAGTAAAAAGGGTTTGTCACCGCCGTCCCATAAAGAACAGTACTCCAGCGACGAAAGTCATAATACAGCACTCCACTTTTAACGTAACTCTGACACTTCAAAATATTACGCCCCTAAAAATCTGTCAGCGTGTTAAACTAAAATCCCAAACCGTCAGAGGGATTGGGGCAAAAATGGAGAAAGGATCAGGAAAAGTTGTGTTGTGTTCCAGCCAGCAAGCAGGGTACCCCCAAGACTCTCCCAAACACGGTGTGGTTTCATCTCTTTCCTGATGTTACTGTTGCTGCTTCTGTTTTCCCCATCCGCTGCCATTTCCTGGTTGGTTTCAGAAATCGCCTATTATGCGCATTTTCTGGCGTCATCTTGTTAATAACGCTGCACAGCTTGTGCGTGTATCCCCCTGCTTTCTCTCAATCTCCGGGTGGGAATGAACTGACAACTTGACAAGAAATACAAGTTGATCGGAGAAAGAAATAGAAGAAAAAAGGGAAAAACGAAAGGACTGGTTATTATTCACGTCCGGAAAACGTTTGTATTATCTTGAGCAAGACGAAACTGAAGCAACTTCAGGAATAATGTATGGATGAGAAAATGGTGGTATGAAATGAAGGAAAATCCCTGCCAATTTAAATGTAATCTTGAATACAACTACCCACAAATCTTGAAACAGGAGGGGACAAAAAATCATTCTGGAATCTTAACATTAAAAAACGCAGAATTTTTGGGAGAATATTCGCAGAGATGAAAAAAACTCTGTTAAATTGAAAATGGGATTTTCTTTCATCTTTTAATGAATGTATGGGTTTTATATTTGTAAAGGAAAACAATTAGTAAAAGTAGTAATTGTACAACAGAATATGAGTTTTAATAAATATAGAATAATATATTCATGCTGAATAGTACGTAAGATTATTAACCATGAATAAATATATATATAGATATTGGTATTGGTAAATAGATAAGTAAAGAAAATGTGTAGTACTTGCAACGTTCCCTAGAATTTTTCTGCATGTCTTGCTTTCTCTCTGTCTCAGACACAACCACATTCTCTGTAAAGACATTTTTGTGTTTTTGGTTGCCAAGTAGAATAAACCAGGGAAATAATCAACAACCATGACATGACACGCACAGAGAGAGAAGAAAATTGGCAATCACACTAAGATAATCATAATTAGTACGAATAAAACAACAAAGAAGCTATATTATATGTATGGTCTGTATACTGTCAACGAATGGAGGCATTAAAGAAAAAAATATAGAAAAGCTGTCAATGAAATCATACAAGAACGGGCGGGAAGTGTAACGTTTAAATCTTCATTTTCGTCGGCCAAGTTTCCAGACGACTTTAGGTGCTGTTTTCTCAAAATCGGAAATATTTGTCAGCCCTCACACTTGCCCCTTTTAAACTTCACATGAAAATAAAGACGATCACCCACCCTACTTTTGTATAAGTTTTAATGGTAGAAGAATCATAAGCTTAATATAGAAGTTTAATAATCTTATACTCAATACTAGAGAAATTTTCGTCATTATAGCAGTTTGGCTGTATTTGAGCTGTGTCCAATTCTTTAAATGAATATTTTAAAATATATTGCAATACTACCTGTACGTTTCATTGATATGCACATTTCCAAAAAGTGATTTCTAAACCTGGTATAGATTTTGATGCACGTCTTCTTAAATTATCATGAATAATTTCGAAATGCTCAGTCTATTGAATACACCTACACCAGGACCCACGTGGAAAATCAGAACAAAGAAAATCAGCGTGTATAAGAATTCAGAAGAGAGCAGAATTGCAGAAAACAGCATATATCACGCGTATAGAAATACAAAGGAAATGATAGTATGGAAGGAATTAGAAGAGCTTAACAGCATAAATTATAGACTAGAAGAAATTTGAAGAAAGAAAAATACAGTAGACGGACAGAGAATAGAATATACCAGAGGGGAATAGAATGTAAAATAAAAGGAAATGCAATTGACAATGAGTAAAATAGTATAGAGTAAAAATGAAGGAAATATAGTGAAATGGTATGGAATAGAGTAGAGAGGAGTACAGTAGTGTTCAATAGTATAGATTAGAACAGTGTGCATATAGTAGATTCGAATGGTACAGTATGTACAGGTACAGAATGAGTACAGAATGTAAGTAGAAAAATAAAATAAGAGCGAGAATATAATAAAAAGTAGAATGGTATAGAATATAAAGAGACTTATTAAATATGCAAAAAATAGAATATAAGGGCAGAAATTTGAAATTGAGAACATGCAATCTTTTAATATACCAGTGCATAGCTATGGAAGGAGTATTTGTGTTTTGCTTTACAATCTTTAAGATCTGCGATTTGAGAATCCCTAATAATTGAAAACCCTCTATAATTTTTCAAATTAACCCCAATCCGCGGACACAAACATGGCAACACGGTTAAGCTAATTTGCGTTTACACGCACCCTGGAGGGGCATTATATGCTCCAGAAAAGGCATTGTAAATTTCTTACTGTTCTACCTTACATCGATTTGAAACCTAGACCTAAGAAAGTTAAGATAGTTAAGTTAAGAACCTGCGAACCGGTTATCTTATATTATACTAGTGTACCCGTTGCTCTGCTTACCCAGAGCAGATCTTGAACGTTGCGTACCATAACATGAGTGATGTGTAATTAAGGAGATAGTTAAAATATATCTCCAAATCACTGCATCATTGTCTTTCGATTTAAACCGGTGAAACCGTAACGAGAAGTGCCCCAATTGGACTAATTTAAATGTCTATTGGAAATGTGATGTATATTATATCCTTTCTACGATTTCACAAATAAAACATGTATTCATGAGCTAATTTACTATCTCCATTCAAACGAATTATGCATAAGTTTTATTTCTACCGAATAGAACTATAACGATCCTTGTGGAGGAGTGAATTGCCGCCATCCCTAGTCACGTGGCTGTTCTCATATTGATGCATGCTAAAATAATTCTCAGCATACCCCGTTCATCGTGCGCACAACTCTTTTGCATGTAGGGCGGCAATTCACTCCTCCAGAAGGATCGTTATAGTTCTATTCGGTTCATTGACAGTACAATGGAACATGTGACATGCAAGATAATGATGTCAAACAGCAAAGATAATGGTCACTTATTTTGCATCATTGTGCATCCTGCAAGCCAGAGTAGATTGCTGTTGTTTTGCGTGTATCTCCTATCATCAACACCACATACACTTACATCTGTATAAGACAGTAGAATGTTGTTGTTATGCATGTATCTACGGCCTCGCACAGCACATACACTTTCATTTGAATAAGAAAATGAGATGATCCAAAACGTAAACATAAACATAGGGCTGCCATGCCTACACGCACTGTGAAATATATATATGATACTCTATTCTGTTGTCACTGTGCTATACTCTCTAACATTGTCCCTGCCATTTATACACAGTATCTTTTATATTGAATGTTATGTTGGCTGAAAATCACAACATATTCCTAGACCCGCATTTTTGTTATTAACTATCTAATTGTAGAATATCAAATTATTTTTAACTCTGTAATTATGTTTACACTGCTGTAAAATGAAATAACCTTGCACTTGTGTGTCGCCGCGCCGGTCAGTCTTAAGTATGAACACTGCCTATTCTATAATATGCCTAACTTGATATGCAGTATTATGAACATTCAATGCTTCTGATACAACTTATAAATTCTGTTGTATGGCACGCACAGTCGCTTCAGACCGACTTTACTGTTCACACAATTTATTCTCAATAAAACCTTGTACGTAATTCGGCAAAGTACTCACTCGTAGCACCGCTCATAAAACATTTTTTACTCGGTCGCCGTTGAACATTACATTAACCTGACCAGTTTAGAAAGATTGCAGTTTCTATTGTTTGTGAGTCAAAACTTCGTCTCGGTTATTGACTATAGGCATTTAAGTTTTACTGAATAATATAAAAAAAAACATAGGGTGCTCTGAACTACACGAACAAAGTGTACAAATGTTCTTTTTGAATATAGAATTGAGGCTAATTTCAATGTCTATTCTGCTATGCAATATAAATTATAAACAATACATTGGTTTAGAATGATTTTCTCTACACATTTTAACTTCTACATATATATAGGGTAACATTTCTTCCTTACAGGTTAGACAGCATAACGTTAGCCGCTGTACCTTTTTACTAACTAGCCAACCTCATCAACGCAGTACTAATCAGACCAAATACTATTAATATTAATATGGCGGACTATTGAACTTCATGATAAAGCATGATCTAATGCCGAATTTTCAGAAATTATAAGGGAAATTCACCCATATTTGTCTTATCTACATTAATAAAATCATCTAAACCTGCAAAGATTACTTAGAGGATGTTGATGGTACATCAGCCAACTATTATTGTTGTTCCTAATAAATCATTGACTACTACCATGACAGGTGACCCAGTAAGTATGAAATTCTACCCTAAGTGGTATCCGGTCTACTAATTATCGGTGCTCGCTTCCTGTTCAACTATGTATCTGTATCATGATCAGGAAACACGTGGTAGATAAAACAAATTCACGGGGCTATCATTTGGTCCCGCCCAGCAATGGTGATGGAATTTTCTGATGAAAGTCCGATTTTTTTCTTATGAAAAATATATAAATACTACGTCAATTAAGAAACAGGCCGACGGGGAAATAATTTTAGTTAACACTTCGCGCAACCACGGCACAAAAATGATAATGACAATACGAGCATGCAAGACTTGACAAACAAGATTGGATACACATTAGAATGTTTTGATTAACTGAAAACAAAAGTAAAAACAGTAGTAGCAAATGTCAACAACTTCAATTGTTCATGTAACATGTTCTCGCGCATTCCGAATGAAATAGTCAATGTTCTTTTCCAATAATTATCATTTTGTGTTCCAGGGAACAATATAGCATAACAATAAGAAAAAAATCATAAAATGTACGTTTTTACTAGAAAAGACACATAGATGTTAAAAAGAAGAAAGTGTTCCAACGTTTTCAACGCGAAAATTATAATGAAAATAGTACACGGATTACAAAAAAATAGGGTGCACCCCAGTCAAAACTTCCTTCTCACCTTTTCATCTCCAGGCATTCTCCCTATATCTGGTAGCATCCATGTGGGTTTCCCAGAAAAGAATCAAGGTTCCGTACACACACTCATGACCCGGGCTTTTTTCATTCCTGAAAAACTTGAATGGTTTTTGTTAAGACTTAAAATTACAATCTTAGTTTAGGCTGCCAGTCGGGAAAACGCAGGGAGGACGCCGTGCAGTATAAACGAGCAGAAGAATCGGTGACAGTGCTGACCCGGCTACACGCTGATCATGCAAGGCAACCATTTCAGGCGTACAGACAGACACAAATGTAGTTCGCTCTCCATTTTGCAGAAGAAACGTGCCATAATTTTGGCATTTTGAAGAAAAGCTGCGCATTAGCGACGGTAAATGTATTCTCCCAGAAATAAAAACCGAACCAAAAAATGAACGGGGATAAACCGTCGACGGTGACTTTGACATGGCATGACTTTCCTTCAATAATATCCATCCTTTCATTTGTTCCTGGTTGTATTGTTTCTTGGGCTCTTCTGCAAAATAGTATTCTAAGCACATCTTCCCCGTTCCATTTTCTTTTTCCCCTTCCAAATGGAGTAACTGAGAGCGAGCAAGCGAATGAGAGAAAAAGTGTTATCCTCCGAGTGACAAAAAACCTGTCAAATAGCAAGCTGCTGTAGTAGAATTAGCCACAGCTGAAGAGACATACATACAAGTACTCTCTGCACTCCCTCATATCCACAATCCTCGCATTTAAACAATAGACTGGGGTATAAAGTGACACCTTCCCTTCCTCTTCTCTTCTTCTTGTTGTGCTTGAGACATCGTCAGCAATACAAAAATAGAAGCGATGGCAATAATACTACGGTGGTATGGTGTTGCTTCTGCCATAGTCGGAGCCCCAAATGGCCATTTTATTCCACACTGGATACTTTTCTTTGTTCCTTTCCTTCTTACATCTGGGCTCTTCTCAGACGACTAGGCAGAACACGAAAAAGGGAAGGCCGACGTTTTTGTTGCTCTCAGAGATTCCTTGTGTGCCTGATATCTTCTAAGACCCGTGTTTCTCCAAGAATGTTTCTTCTTTCCCCGTGCCTTTCCTTGCCTTTCATATTCCGTATTCAATAATGAATAATGCATGTACTGACGGACTGGTGGCTATTTTGCCAGTAGGTGAAGCTAGCAAGCTAAAGGTCGCTATTTTCGGGTTTAAACAATCCTACCTAGTGGAGTAGCAGTGGTAGTACCAGTATTTTGGGCAGAGATGAAGATGGTCTGCAAGCGACGTGGAGTTCGTAATTTGTATGTGTGTCTGTCTGCACCTGCCTGAATGCCTATGTAGCTTCATGTGTTATTGCCTCTCCTTTTCCCCTGGTTCTGGTTCTACCGTTCCACGGGTTATTCTTGTTTCCTTTCTTATTTCGATGCTAGTACAGCTGCTGTGATAATTGTGTTCCACAAAGAAGAAAGTGAAGAATCCATTTTTATTTCGGATAGGAAAGGGACTCTTTTGAAACTTTCCTTGACTTTGGCTTGGTACTGTGTCTTCAAGAGAAAAGGAAAGTAACAAAAAGCTCCATTTTATCAAGATAAAGAGGGGAGAAAGAAGAGAAATAACGAAATTCCAGTGGAGAATAAAAAATAAGGATACAGACGTAGAAATGTATCCCGGCGACATTCTCTGGATACCAATGAGAGTAGAAGCAGCAGGCATAATAATGTTGAATGTGTAGCGCGGTGGTGGGTGTTACAAGAAATTCCTTGAGCGTGTTCTACGGAGAAAAATCCGTCCGGCAGGACTTATTACTTTACTGTTGACTGTTTCTAAACTCCGCGGTGATCTGTTGTTGTTGAAGGCATTCGTTTTAGACTAGTAGTGACAGTGGTGCTGGTAGTCCTAGTCGCCGGACGATGTTTTGAATATCCAAGGAACATGCCGAGAGACTGTTGTTGTAATAGGGTGAAAAGAAGAGGATATGACCAAACACGATAATGATGATGAGGGTAATAATGGTACACGTTGTTTAAGTATGGGTGCGTCTTTCCTTGTATCCTTTCACTTCATTTAAGCCAAGGGAAAAACTCTTTCTTCATGTAGGTTGTTACATGACTCCCCCTTTTGAGCGAGTATCTCTGAAATACCCTGTACAGCTCCTGGATGTTGGTTTTCTATTTTGTCTTTCCCTGAGAGACGGTCGTTGATTGTTTACGGGATTTTGGGGCCAAAAACGAAGTTTAAGAGGAGGATTGGCGTTGATGTTACTTTCTTACTGACGGAGTGCAGGCGTGATTTTGGGCAATGGAATGGAAGGGACGTAAGACGTTGTTACAGCATTTTTGTTTTTGAATTAGAAACCAGCCAGTGGAAACCAGTAGGGCGAAAAAAGAGCGGACTCCCCAGATTTTCTGGATAAATTTGAGAACACAGCAAAACACTATTGTTGTTGATTTTGTTGCTTCTTCTTACAGAGTAAACATGCGATGACGATGATGCTGATATTGGTGTGATGAGAGTGCATCGAATAGATGTCATAATGACCATGGGAGAAAGCAAAGGGAAATTCTTGATTTCAGAAGATTCCCATATTCTGACGAGAAGTTGAATTGGATCTGCGTCTCTTATTTTTACTACGTTGCCATTGATGAAATCGCTGTTGCCGTTGTACTGCACGTTATTATCACGGTTCTCACCACGTCAACACCAGAAGAAAATTTAGTTCCTTCCAACCATTTACACATCTCTGGGGTGTTTCACTGTATCGAACCCGAGGAAAGCTGAGACATTTGGTGTACACAAAATGTCAGAAATTATAGAGGACACCGTTGAAAGCTACAAGCGGGATGTGGCAATATACAATAGCATCCATTCATTTTCCTGCTCGGTATCTTGCTACGCACTCACACGGCTTCCCGGAATGGTTTTCTTCCCAGAGATGTTCCACTTCCTCCTTCATTTATTTCTTGTAAGGAAAGCGTAAGATGAGATATTTGCTTAACAAAAATTGTATTTGTCGTTTCATTTTCTTCCATCCTTCATTTATCTCTTCCAGGAAAGCTATTGACAAACTTTACCATTGCTGTAGCTGTTTCATCATCATCCGGACACTGAAGACGAAAGACGGAAATAGTGTGAAACATTTTTGTAAAGGGGAGCAGGAGTGGTCTTATCACCAGAATCATCTTCCGACAACAATGCCGAGACAGAGGGAGAGAGAGCAAAAAGGAAAATATATCTTCTTGCTGTGTGCACGACAACAATAAAACACACTCCCCCACGCATACACCCTACTAGTATATGGCACTACAAACACAATAAGCACAAAAGATATCTCTGCGAAATGAAAAGCGTGTTTTCGTTCCTTCTCTCTGCATTTCAGCTTTCCTTGATGGATAGGTACATACATTCTTCATGTTTTTCAATAACGTATATCATTTTAATTTCGTATCACGTTTACATTTTCCTCTCTACCTGCGCCGACTTTCAATAACGACGAAGATAAACTTTGTATTCACGTTCCTGGAATCGGAATCCCCAGCGTATTTTGCGAAACGAACTTGAAAGAAGTTACCCCGGCCAAAAAGAAGCTGTTTTGTGTTGTGAGGCTGACGAAGTCACAATACAATATTGGATGTTTCTTCCGTTTCCTTCCTTTCAGTGCAATTTGTGAAATGCAATGAGCAAACGGGGATTTGTAAATGAGAGAAAACTTGGACAAAACAGCAACACAGCAACAGTAGCAAACGTTTTCACAGTTACCAATCCTTTGTGGACCAATCGGATTGATAATCATCATCGTCGTCATCCTCCTCCTCCTCCATTCACTGTATTGAATAACACACGGCATAGTTGTAAGCCGTTCGTATTTTTGAAAAAAAAATACAATTTTGAATTTCCCGCTATTCTGCTTCATGTATGTATCCACGTAAGAGAAGAAGGAAGCACAGTTGATGTGTGTATGTATGCATAAAGCAACAAAAGGAAAAGTAGCACATTTGAAGTTCGCGGCAGCAACGAAATCATCTCCGCTTTTTTTTCTTCTTTTGCTTGTCCGCGTTACTTCGTGCTTCTCTCTGAATTGAAAGAAAAGTGGAAATTGGAAACTGAAAGGTTCATCATCGCTCGCTCTTTCAAAATCTCCATTACTTTTTCATTGTTGACTCTCTTCTATTCACGCGTTTTCCCGGTTTTGTCGTCTCGTCATTCATTGCAGATTTGAATAGGTGAAACACTAAAGACGTCTTCCTTTACGAATTTCACTTTAAATTGAGGATTTCATTGCACTATTCGCTAGTAGTCAGTATAGTGTGTAAGCGTAAAGCAGAATATTTATAAATAGTATAGAAGTAGTAGTAGTAGTAGTAGTAGTAGTAGTAATGGTGCGGTGAAATTTTGAATTGATGTAATTTGTTGAAAAAATTCTGTTCCTGCTAGGTAACTACGTGCTTACTGATTTCCAGTTATCATTTTCTTTAATTATTATTTTCATAAAGGCTGTTTACTGATAATCATAAAGATGATGATGATGATGATGATGATAACAAGTAATCATAAAAACACGCACTGAAAATGGTGGGGGTTGTTTGGGGGTCTCGGGGGCTAGATTGGGGTAAAGATGATGGTGATGATGTGTGGCCGAGAAGAATCAACTCTTAATCAGGTGACAGTTTGAC
The DNA here is from genome assembly GCA_027744055.1 of Callyntrura sp. NNG-2020. NCBI lineage: Eukaryota > Metazoa > Arthropoda > Collembola > Entomobryomorpha > Paronellidae > Callyntrura > Callyntrura sp. NNG-2020. Next base: position 17,817 of record JAHZNE010003097.1, read on the forward strand.
GACTATTAAGTCATTTCATTAGGGTGGTGGTGGTAGGTAACGGTTTTTTTGTGGAAACGGACTTCCAGTAGAAAAATCACGACGACCATTTTTTGGTTAAAAATGGAATGGAAGAAAATCACGTTTCCTTCCCCCGCTGAAGATAATAATGATGATAGTGCTTTTAAATCCAAGTTTCCTTAGCAGTAGTAGTAGCAAGTAGTTTAGTAGTAATTATAGTATTTTAGCAGTAATTTAATAGTAGTTAAGTGCGACGAGCAGAGAGAGAGAGAGAGAGATTGAGAGAAGTTGAAAAGGTCTTTTTTAAGTTGAGGTATAGATAGGTAGATGTTTTGATTGGGTTATAACACGGTAGTTAAATTTTAATTTAGATACACTTTGTGACTTTTTTCCTTTGGTTGTTTAATGTTCTGGTATCAAAATTTTTTTTGACTTTTTTCAGTTTTCATTTCTTAATCATATTTAAACTTAAATCTCTGTCTGTAAATAACGTGTCTCTGTCCTCTGTCAATTATGTATATATTTATATATTGTGTATGTGTGTTTTTCTTTATAACTATAAACGAGACAACGAGATGATAAGAGTGCTTCCTTTTGAAAAGCAGTTTTCTTTTTTAAAGTTTAACTTAAGTCATAGTTGAATCCAGTCATTAATATTAAATGGGAGAATCATGAAAAGAGCGATCAGTGAGTGGAAAATGAAGCATGTCGAACAGGGAATAAAAAGTTGTGAAAAACGATGATGAGTCGACACATTTTCCAAGTGTAAAAAGAGGAATACACAGATGGAGACACGAACTTAACTTTGTTGCCCGTAGAGTAGAGAGTCCCTTTTTGTTGTTGCTTTTTTGTAACTTTTTTTGAGAAATTTGTGAAAAACAGGTAAGAAAAACACGAGTTTTGACTAAGCATGACAATGAAAAATCTAACCGAAGTATAAAACTCAGTTTTGGGCATTTTTTTCGCTTTTATAAAGTGACGATTACGAAGACGAACTTGACGAGGAGTAAGAGAAGATTGATGATAATATGTATGTATATTGTAAAATGCAAGTACATCTACCCATCTGCTTTTCATGCTTCTTAGAAGAATTTTTTTAAGGTATTAAGTTAATATCAAACTTGTTTTCTTTCGAAATCCTTCAAGCTTCTGTCGACTGTTTTTTTTCTGCTTTTATGTTGATGGTGACCTTGTTGGAATGATGATAGCTCGTCCGCTTCCACGAGTTTGTGATGGAGTTAAACTCAACAATTTATCAGGTAAAGCGTCTTTTATGTGTAATAAATTCTTGTTCATTTTAGATATTCTTCCTTTAAACTTTACGATGTTTTCAAAATTTTGCAGTTCAGCACGTTGGTATGGTTGCGATGATAATTATATTCTATCCAGATTCCGACGACAATTGTGGTATAGGTTATGACGCCGTTTTAACGCTGATTTCGAGATCCTTTTGATGTGATTGGTGAACAAGTTGAAAAAGTAGACGTAAACCAAGTTGAAGCAGATGACGAGAAGAATGTTGACCACTTGTTTACTCTCTCATGACAGCAACGGCTGTAAGACGACAATAGAATATACATTGTTGATGGTGTGTTTTCTTGTGATCGGGCTCATTCATTCATTCAAGCGACCAATGTAATCGATTGCGAGAATGACTGACTGATTTTGTTGATGTTAATAAATTTCTGATTAATTTGGTAGCATGTTAGTTTTTTTCTGAAATGAGTAGTTTGGATCTGATTTTGATTGATTGTTTTATATCTTGGTCTGATTGATTTGGAATGGCTATTGATTTGAAAAATATATTTTGATGGTTGTTCCTGTTGTTGCTGTTGTTGGTATTTGTTGATGTCGTTGTTGTTTTGAAATGGGATAATGCTTATTTTTAATTATATTTTTGTGATTTTGGATTAATATTTTCGAAACAAAAGAAAAATGAAATTATCTGACATTCGGTAAATATGTAGTAGTAGTATCAGTAGTAGAGAAGTAGTAGTAGTAGTAGAGTAGAAGTAGTGGTAGTAGAAGAAGGAAGAGCAAGTAGAAAGTATCAAGTTGTTTCTCTTTTTTTGCAGAAGAAAAAACTAAGGATATGGGTGGTATAACTTTGTTTTCTGTATATATAAATTCATCATATTATTTTTGTATAGGTATAGAGAGAGATTTTTTCATGTGATTTTTAGAGTAGTAGTAGTGGTAGTAGTAGAAGTAGTAGTATTGGTAGTAGTAGTAGTATCAGATGAAGTTGATGTATATTTTTCATACATACTTTATATATTGAAATATATTATGGGCATCTGTATTTTTTGCAACGGGACTGGGTATGAATTATATATTGGGATTATTCATGGAATTTTTGGGAATGTTTTAAAGAGAAACATAGAGAAAAAAGTAAAGGTGCTCATGAGAGAATTTTTTGTTTTGTATTTTAAAAAGATTGTGGTTAGCAGATTGAGTGAGAATCAAGGTGACAATTTAAAATTGCAATGGTCACCGTTAACCAATAACAATGCCATAACAACCACTGAATCATTAAAACAAAAAAAAATGTCTGTCCCACCATTACCGAAAGCATCATTTCGTATTTTCAAAGCAAATCGAAAAATATATTGCGGCTGAGCGTGCTTTGCCCCACTTTTCCTTTTTAAACTTTTATCTCAGTGACCAAGTAGAGGAAAATTTGCGATCAATCATGAAAACATTTTCCTGATATATAAGCATTATCTCGTATCTGCTGTTCAGTATTTATGAATGAGCAAGCAGAAGAAAGCGTGCTTTTACCCAAAACAAGGAAAACAACTTTCTCTATGATGGCGTGTTTCCTAAAAATTCAAGCTCTCAGCAGTAGCAACATCAGAGCCGGGGTAACGGTCCTTTTTTCTTATACGTTGCTGTAAATCCAAATGATACTAGTATATACCTATGTATGTGCTATCATACTTACAAACAGAATTCTGCGCGCGAGCTGGCAGAGAAATTCGAAAGCATTTCTTATGCTTCCCTAAATTCTAACAGTACACAAGACAATGCTGGGGAATGGAGAAAAGGGCAGCAAAAGGAGAAGGAATCGAAATTGGATTTAGTGCAGATTTATTGGACAGTCTGTATGGAGATGAACAGCGATAAAAAGTACGTAGCACATACGTACGTATCAAAAACTTACTCTAACTTGCTGTAAAACCTATTTTCTCGTTTTCTTCCCCGAATCCATCCATTCTACTTTCACTCTCTAGTTTTTGGCAAATGTCCCATTTTATCTGGGGATAATCTTAAGAGAAAGTCTTTATGATGCATATACAACTCTATCTTGGTATGACGGGCAGTAGTGAGAAAAAGGAAAGGAAGGTATAGGATAGCAAACGACAGCCCTATGTGGTACAGAATAACAACGAGTGTGTAAGAAAAATATGCGTGTTTTACGACAGTACCAGAGCTCCATTTCAATGGAAAAAGGAACATCTTAATGAAAAGACGTACATAGAGAATCGTTACACGTATAGCGCCATATATATACACAGTTGTGTAGTTAATGTACAGGCGGAAAATAAATATCATTATCAGCACGCAGATAATATGTACCTATCCGGTTCTCAGCCGTTTGCCACTAATGGTGAACTGCAGGAAGTATGCTTCTCCATGCATCAAGCACACGGGGCGCCATAACTATTACTTACTACAAGTTCAAAAATCTATATGGAAACGGACTACGGAGAAAGATTATCCCCAAGTTTGGTGATGCGGGAGACCAGAAACAGTTCTAGTTTTGTACGTTTTAAATATGGTCGGTAAAGATTGTGTTGCTCACACGATACGTCCAATCCAAATAAAATTTTAATTTGGTACACATGCACACGTTTAACCGATTGAGTTATGGAAAAGTTGTATGGCGATTACTAATTTGGATATTTTACGTAAAATTAAAAATATGCCATACAACACCAACTATTATTGTTCTGTTCATCGACAGAGGAAAGCACGAGATAGGATCGCGTTTCATTTTTGTACAGTGTACATCATATTGTCCCTCAAATCATGATTGTATGATCGTAAGATAGTCCTACAGTTGTTGGTTTCAAAGTATTTGTGGTAACCCGCTTTGGTGGAAATTGGCTGGAAATGAAGATATTATATTTGTGCCAGAGTTTCTTTTTTTGAGTTCTTACCAAGGACGTTGGCTAGCAGACTTTTGGAAGATCGTTCTTTTAACTCGATCTCTCGAATCTGATCCCGCATTTTGGCAGTAGCTGCCATCGTCTTTAGCGTGATTTTGTCTCCGGGACGACTCATTCTGAGAAACCATGGAAGCCATTGCAAAAACACTACTCGAATCTGCAAATCATACAGAGACACTTATTAGTATATATACATTTTACAGCGGTAGTTTTTCTCTGGAAACATTAAATTATAACTCTCTCTGACTACAACGCATCACATTTTTGTTTTCATCCGCGAAACAATATTCAATGAAAAATCCGGTTTACAATGTTTCTTTATAAATTGCAAGCTGACAGCCCACGTTTTTAATTAAAATTTCCCCAGGATCTCTACAGAGTCTGGGAGAGGGAGAGTACAATGTGTAAACTTACCCAGTTGGACATCTCATGAGTGTCTGCTGAGCGATGATGATAATTCAAGATTAAAATCGTTGAGACCACGGAGGAGGCTACCATGAACATGATACAATTGAAGTATGTACCTGTATTGCCAAAAAAAGTAAGCCGAGAATAAATGAAAGGTACACCCGATTAACTTTTTCTCTACAAACGAATCTCCCAACCGAACCATAAAAAACCGCAATCATAACTGGTCCTAATTATGGTAATTAGTAGTACAGTTTAATTATAACACCGAAAAGTCACAACAACATATGATTATTGATATACATACAGATAAGATACACACGCACAAGCATGTACACAAACAATGGTGATATCATAAAGATTTATAAATTTAGAACAAGTAGACAGATGAAAAATGGACATCAAGAACAACAGTAGTAATAATAACAATAACGACAGAAAAAAGGAACAAAACAACAAGATGGATACGCCAAAAATAATTAGATTACAAAAACATCAAATGGCAATAATAATAGTAATAATAATTATCAACGATTTATGTTTATATATAGCAGCAAAAATAGTGTAGTCGCAATTTAACCTGTGCTCGTAATGAAATATACTGGTTGCCTTGATGTTCACCCATTTGTTATCTCACACTCTGGATACTATTATTATTATTATTCCCTATTTTTCTGGTAATCTCACACATACATTCACACACGGGAACAAAAACGCATTTCCCAACAGTCATACAATTAAAGAACGGGTAGAAAGTAAGGAGAAAATAATTTTGTATGGACCGTTCTGTTCGCGACCATCCAAAAGGGAAAGCTCACACACATGGCCATGCAGACTTGCTCGGACCAGAAGCATCGACATGAGAGATGCCATTTTTATTTAAAGCCATGCATTCTCTTCTATGAAGCACTGTTGACAATGTAATGCAGTAACTAACACAGTTATTTAGGACAGACCATTCACGAAATGGTTCCCTGGTGGACACTCATTAAATCCCCCCCCCCTAAATTTTCTTTTTCCTTCGTCTCCTTCCACAGAGGACTGGCCATTTGGTGAATGGTCGTCGTAGATAACGTTAAAGCGGTACAAACTGTTTTACCCAACTGGTAATAAAGTTAATAAGGGATTATTTTTGAAACTTGAAAACGTTTAAAACGTGCAAAATAATTCATTCACTCGGAACGGAAAATAAAAAAGGTAAATATAAACTTTTGACTGTGTGGGCTGCATGCATACCCGTAAAGTTCCATTCTCAAATACGTTTCTTTCAATCTCATTCTAACCGTTCATATCATGAGGTTCTCATACCGTAGTAGTAATAGTAGTATAGTAGTAGTATAGATAGTTACACCTGATCTGCCAATTAAACGTTCCCTTCGTTCTCATTCTAACAAGTTAATAATGTTCTTTTTAAACCTGGTACAATTAAATGACATGCATACACGATTATACGTACTTGGGTACGCACACTGTCTTTTTCAAAGGCTGATACAAAGCAGAAAAAGGTAATAATAATTAGTACATATCTAGAAAGTAGGGACATTCACTTTGATATAAAAAACCCCGATATACAAATCATGCATTGAGGCAGTTTCGGAAGAAGTAAGCCATTCCATAGCATTCTGCGGAGAGGCATGCCATGCAGAGTTTAAAAAAATCAAAACACACGAAGTTGACAATCTCTTGACAAGAAAAAGTTTGTCAAATTATTTCCTTTTTTTGTTTTCTAAGTTTGTCTAATTGTAATTTATATTAAATTTTTTTCAGGCAATCAGTGGTACTTAAACCTGATAGTACAAAACAGGCAAATAATCATATTTATTTTTGTTTTAAGCAGAGAGAGAGAGAGAATACAAGTTAGTAATACTTTTAGATTGAACGTTGTTTTTTTCTCTAATTTTCAGACACTATAATAGCCACTTAACAGTGCAATCTCTCTGCTCGTGCACATTTTTAAAAAATAATTCAGTCGGTTGCCATGCAATTGCTATAAAATTCTTAACAATACATATATTTATATATATTGCCCATATTATGTACGAATTGATATTAGTTTCTTTCCAGATTAGTGATAGTACATATATTATAATTTGTTATAAAACTGCAATTTAGAAATCATGTCGTACGCGTTTTTTTTGCTTAATGGATAAAACGATGATAAAAATAAGAATCCGAGAATCCTGTCAGTTAAATCCTTATTTATAAGCTGAACTTGTAAAATATACACACACTATACCTTCCTAAACACAACTTGGCTTATAGGTTTATTTTGTTTGCAAATTATTGTTACTTTATTTTTACTGGTTTGAGGTTAGTAGCGGAGAGAGCAAAACTTGATGGAGAATATATTATTTAAAAATTGAGTAAACTTTAAAAAGTAAAAAAAAAATGTTAAAATAGATTGGATATAATAGACAACTTTATGAATAGAATGTATATGCTTTAGTACAAAACCGGTTTCAAGTAAAGAGATCCAAGAGAGAGATTCCGGTCTCCTTCCAGATCACATTTTTGTGTTCGCGGGCTGAGAGAGAGAGAGTGAGGTGAATAAATGTTAGGAGAGTAGAAAAACAATAAAATTATTAAACACGCCCAGGTTTTCTCTCAAAATGCGTAGATCTTGAGTTTTCTGCACAGAGGAAGTTTAACTTTAATAAGTTATATATATATATATATATTTAGATATATATAGATATTGTGAGATTATCATGATAAAAAAGCACAAGATATTTTTTACGAGTAAAAGGGTAGTTGAATGAAACGGCAAAATTATTTAAGCATTAATTTTGGCGGAGGAAAAAAAATTATTTCTTTTCAAGTGTACTATATATTTATATAGAGTCCATATCTGACATCTAATCTCACACAACGCAACAAGATTAATGCGATGAGGATTTTTATTTACCTTTGTCGTTGTTCTACAAACACTTTAAATTTACACGTGTAATAATAATAATCACACAAGGAGGGCATTGGTAATTATTCTACCTCGAAACCAGAAAGGCTGCTTCAACAAACTCTTTTGTAGCAGCAAAGGAGCGAAAAGCACGCGAAAATAGAGAGGAGCGCGCTTTTTTGAATTAACACACTACTGCTTTTACTCTACAGTAGCAGTAGCCTTTTGCGTTAGGGAGTAGTAAGGCGGGAAAACAAACCGCGTTTGAAAACGTGATAGAAAAACGAGCCATCATCATATATGCAGCAAAAGGGGAGAAGGGGCAAAATTTGGGGGAGTTTTAAGTAAAACTGAAACCGACCGGTTAATTTCTAAAAGCGGGCAGGGTGGATAAATCTAAAAGAGAGATTTTTTATACACAACTGCTGAACAGCGTGAAGAAGAAGAAGAAGAAGAAAAAAAAAAGAAATAGAGTAGAAGGATTTCAAAAAATGATAACGAATAATTATAGTTGTTTTTTTGCACTTACCACAAAGATGCCGGCATCTGTTTTGTTTACACAAACACACGCGCGCGTATCATAATATTATAGAGTAGTAGTATGCAAGAATCTTTCAAACAATTACTTAATAATTATTCATCATATATTTTTTTTAATATTAACTTACTCCACGAATTATTTTCTTTAAGTTAATTAATAATTATACTGAGAGGAGAGGAATTTTGATAAAATACGGTAATTTCAGCTCAGTCCTGTGTACCTTGGTATACTTTTTGTGAAAATGAGTTGATACTGGTACGATTAAACTGCGGAGGAGGAATACAGCGAAGAGTATAGCATAGAAGCGTAGTACATACAAACCACAAAACTTTTCTGGTGACCAGAAAGTATGGCAATAAAGGGGGGACAGGTCCAGTGCAAAATTTTGGAAAGTTGAAAAATTATTTTTATCTTGACGACGACGACGACGGCTTCTAAAAAGAAAGTTTTCTTTTATGTCGTTCGTCGTAGAAGATAGGGTAGTAGTAGTATTATTATTGTAAAATCATTGTGTGCACACTGGCGTAAAAAATGAAAATACTCGGAAAAATGTTTTCGTTGAAATTTTATATTCAAAAATGGTCTGATAAGCAGAAATATAGAGGTGGTTGGTGTGGTGGATACAGAGAGTGTAAATATATAACAAAGAGAGAAGATGAGTACTTGTACAAAAAGTGTCAAATTATATTGTTAGACAGGATAAAGTGAAAGTTATGTTCTATAGAGTGAGTGAGAGAAACGTTAGAAATTTGCAGTTTGTCTTAAAATATTCGTGTAATAGCAACCATATATAGCTGTGCGTATTTTGTGTGATACAACATATATTAGAAAAGTAGGTGGTAACCAGTGTTGCTGATATTGTTCCGGAACAAATTGTTAACTAGGTTCTTTTTGTTCTGTTACAATGTTATTTGTTCTGTTCTTGTTTTTGTTCCAACGTGGAACAAAACAGAACAAAACTAAAGTTTTCAGGAACAGAACAGAACAAAACAATATTCTGACCGGAGGAACAATTAGAACAA
>JAHZNE010003098.1:0-10407 GCA_027744055.1 Callyntrura sp. NNG-2020
TTTAATATTTAATTCTAAAAAACGTTATACTCGAACATATTTTAAGCATGCGGGTGTTTTAATATTTAATTCTAAAAAAATGTCATTGCTAAACTGGTAAAAGAAAGTTCATACACACATATTACTTGAATATATGAATTCCTAAAATCATATTCATGTTTTGTGTATTGTACAACATAAAGTACGTTTTAAATTCTGGTATACCTTAATTCGTTTGAGAGTAGATCGTAATATATATAATTATTTGCAAAAATAAGAAGAGCGCAACTTCGACCGTTATAAAAAGAGCATTTAGGCTAGCGTTCGTCTTTATGCGCTATCTTTCAATATTTAATTTTTTGTAAGAAATTCAATATTGTTTTACCTTATCCAAATATGCATAAAACATAAAAATATGCTTGTTTTACTTTATTTTATTTTTTATTTTTATTTTGTTTTTAACTTCTTTTTTCATTTTTAGACGGAATATTCAACATCGAACAGAAAAGCACATCGCAATTCTACTCACTTTATACTAGTCAGGTTAAGCTCAACTCTTACCCAGAAAACGTTGAAGCAGGACTTATTCCAAAACATATCCTAATATACTGTTAATTATAGATTGCTATAGTATATTGTGAATAAAACACAACGAGAGTACTTACTGCCTCTTCGCCCGCGATGTTGACCCCCCATCAAAAACTAGCTTTGCGCGTTCACGACGCCGGGTTTTCCTACATGGTACGACATTCTCTCCGCTGGAACACGGACCAAAACAAACTGGGAATAAATCGTTCAAAAACCAGCATCTTGGCCTTTCTCGTCGATTTGCTGCTCCAAACTTTGATTTGCTTCGGTTGCATTTACGATCTTACCGTTCACTTCTTATTTGGCCGCGGCGCAGAATATAATCACGGCGTGATCATCCTTCATTTTATTTGTCTCGTTGTAACAGGCATGACGATTCTGACCTGTGGGCTTACCTATTTGCATAGAGACGTTGTCTCCAGTTTTAATGCCAACCTGCGTTTTTACGAAATGCTAAATATACGGTATGAAAAGGTAGAGACTGCAATACTAACACCGATTTGGTTATGCTAGCTGTAGCTGTTATCGATATCGTCGCCCCGTTCGTAATACTGCTGTCTTCTCTCTATTTCCGCTTTGACCCGTACTATTTCGTAATTGGCGATTTTGTAATTTACAAAAATCTTGACGCAATTGGGCAATTTATTTGTATTTTACTGCGCCTTGTGGTAACCAGTGCTTGTTTTGAGTGTGCTCGCAGCATCGGAGTTATCCTTCTCAATTTTTGTATAGCTGTAGACACAATGTATAAGTCTCTCCGTATATTAAAACATAGGCAAGATGCAGTGTCCCAATCATTTCCAACATATGTTAAATATTATCGGCAACTTTCCATTATACATGCGTATATTCGGATTAGTTTAGACGAACTGACATCGCTGAGCTTAAGCACATCATTTTGGTGTATCGTATTTGGAGCTGGGCTTCTTCTTAAGGGGCACGGCGTGGTTAATACTTATATGTATTTTTTAGCCATGTTTTGCTGCATTGGCCTCCTGGTTTACAATATCGTTCTTTTGGCTATTGGCTCCAGGTTGAGTGAATACTCAGGTACTTTTATTGCCAAGTTGAGAGATACCGCGAGAGAGAACCGGGTAAGAGTTTGTGAAATACGAAAGCAATGGGTTTTATTTGAGAGAGACATAGCTGCTCTACGACAACTACGATTTTTGTACAAACCGTTCCTGGATATAGATAGTGGATTTTCGGCAAGCTGGTTTGAGAACTTGACGTGTCAAATTTGTGACTTGTTTTTAATACTGAGCTAACAAGTAGTATAGATACGCTGTCGAGCATATAATAATAATTAAGTGAGGGTTCATTGTTAACTAAAGTTTACATTTGTATTTAATGCATTTATTTTAACCATGCTCGTTAAATATTAAAAATTCTATCCATTTTTACAAAATATACGGGGTTACCTAAATCTGTTGATAGTACAATGTTGAATGGATTTATTGTTGGAGACAAACACTGACGAGGGGACATCGAAAGCTGTACCACGGCGATCGGCTTCATATTTGTATGTAGCAATGCTTTCATCAATATAAGACTTTGTGCCAAGTGACAGCTCCCAACAGCGCGTTGTTTTGAAAATATTTTTTAAAAATCAGATTTCGGCTATATGAGAAAATGCTAATGGGATTTAACATGGAAACTGAGAGTTAAAGAAGGGTCCCCCCTGTGCTTCTTTTCAAAAAATCAAGTGATTTTTTTTTCAAGTACCGACTAACAGTACATCGACATAGTGTTAAATATGATGCCATTTGAAAACATGGTACATAATATTTTCATGTACTGTTCGTCAGTACTTGAAAAAAATTTCATTTGATTTTTTGAAAAGAAGCAGAGGGGGGACCCTTCTCTAACTATCAGTTTCCATGTTAAATCCCATAAGCATTTTCTCATATAGCCAAAATCTGATTTCTTTGAATATTTTCAAAACAACGCGCCGTCGGGAGCTGTCACTTGGCACAGAGTCTTATATTGATAAAAGCATTGTCACATAAAAATATGAAGCTGATCGCCGTGGTACAGCCTCCAACGTTATTATAATACGTACATTTAAATATGTTCTAACTCGACACGCAATAATTGCTCAAGCACACACAAACAAATCATACTAAAACGTTCAAACAACTTATAACTGTTAAATAATTAATATATTCAGTTACTTCTTATCGTTAGTGTATTACAAACCATATCAATATTTTCCCTGGAATGGATAGTACTTAACACTGCGGCTGTTATACCGCACAACTGATTGGAAACAGACGTCTTGAAATTTATTGCAAAGATAATATTTTCGTAAAACATTTTATTTCGCAGATTACGGGTCACCATCAGCAAAGTGGGAGTTGTAGAACTTGAAGAACAGCTTGTATATTATAATTATTATATACGGTTATAGTTAATTATACGGCTTGAATTAATTGTTAACCAAGATACATTTACGATTCTTATATTTTTCTAATAAAGTATTGGAGACATTCATCCCGCTATCTGCTACCATTATGGATAAGGCCAGTTTCTATAGCGTGTGTTCGTATGAATACCTTCTATCATACATCCACATGCATTTTGTAATGTTCTCTGAATATGCTTGATTTACCTGTTTCCTTTACTGTAAGCTATCATGTTTTCTTGGTACGATTTTATACATATGACATACGATTTTTTTGTAAAATCATGTATTAGTAATTTACATTTTTTTCTTTCTTGCACGATGTTTGTGCAGGACCTTTGCATTCAATATTTGTAGAACACGTGTCCTCTGAAAGTACAAAAGCCATCTCCTTTCAACCAAGTTTAACAAATTGTAGCATTTGGCTACTCACAGTTGAACCTCAAATAAGCAAGTCACATCCAGTAATGTTTCGGCAAAATAAATTGGGACGTTGCATTATTCTTTGAGTAAGTATCAGCGTTCCTAACGTTATTTCTAAAGATGCATTGGACGTAACATTTCATTAAAATCACTACTCATTTAATCACGGTTCAGTCATTTCATTACTTAGATTTTCCAACTTATATGATATCTGTCCTTGCTTCCGTAGGAATTTACCTCCGTACCTGCTAAACTGAAGAGGATACCGAAGACAGATTTTTAACCGTCGTCCCACAGCGTAAATTCTTTTTATTAGTGGTAATCGAGAAGTACAACGCATGCAAATTTAAATGTTCCTGGGACACGGGTTTTGTTGTATTCTACAGTATGCTAGTTCAATTTAGTAATAATTAAAGGTACTGTCACCCTGGAAATCTAACAACATACATAGTTTTCTTCATACCACTTGCCCCTTATTTCTGCAGTTTGTAGCCAAATTAAAATTCCTGATTAACGCGGGAGCGGATGGAACTTGCAACTTTTATATCCTGTTTACCAACGCAAGGTGTAAATAATATACGAGGTTAAAATGCCGATACCTTAAGGACATGCGTGTCTTACTTTTATGAATTACGACGACTGATTTTCCATTTTCAGCACCCCAGTTTACTAAATACATTAATAATAGGAACGTCAATTCCAAATAGAGTTTGCTGTTTGCAGTTAAAAGCTGCCCTGCCTCAAGTGCCCCATATAATGTGTGTAGTGTATGCGCGAAAGCAGACACCAAAACATGCGGAAATGTACACACAGGAAGGTCTACTATTGAAAAATTGCCGGGTGTTTATAGGTGTACTGTATAGTCTAACAGGTAGGGAAAATGGGGCAATATGGGTACAGTTATCATACAGAATGCAACATGGCAGATACATTAGGGACAATGAAACAGTTTGTATGATGTTCGTGTATTCCAGGATTGCTTCTGATTACTATGACAATGGCGCTGCGCTGTCTTAAAAGCAAATATGCACAAAAAGTGGCACAGCAGATCGAGGGAACGTTCCACCTTAGTTAACAAGTAGTAATAGCTGCACACAGAGATCCCCCGCAAAATCAATGCAATTTAAGGGCGTTGAGCGCTCAATAAAGTTGACCGACCCCACGAATACCCTTATCGGAGCACAGCTTTGCTGCGACTTTCTCAACAATTGGGATTTCCTTCTTGACATTCCCATGATATGCATATTTCTTCTCCTGGCCTGTTTCATAGCCTCGTCATTCTGAGATAGCACCATACCCATGGATCCTACGGTGACTGTTAATATGGTCGCCCCAATTATCGCGGAATTTGAGGCAAGCAGCAAGGCAACCGCGTTTTCTCTATTGAATGGGATTCTTAAGGAAACTGTTGTTCCCACGGCACTGATGACCGTTCCTCCGGCAACCAATATGGGATTCAGGATGTTTTGCAGGATTTCGTTCATTAAAACGCCCAGAATTTGGAGAGTTCGATGCTGCATTATACACGTTTGCGTTAGACCCTCCTTCGAATATCGCCGCCCCAGCCTACAAAAGGAAGCCACGATATATTTGCACATTTATCTGACAATTCATTACCATGTTGACAATCGACAGAATTTGTATAGCCCCAATCGACGTTATATTCTGATTCAAGCCAAACGCCCACATCCAATGATTAATTAAAAGAATAAATATTTTTCCAATTGTATTTCCCACCCCAACGTCCCTTCGAATTATATTTCCAAATTTGGAACTATTTAAGGCGTGGCATTCTGGTAGCAACCAATATCCAAATATGGCTGGTTTGCAGGGATTCCGCCCATGGAGGAAATACACAAAGAAAATGGGAATCAAGGGGTAATCCAGGAGCATCATGATCGCAAAGTAGGAATTCAGTTTGAGAATTTTTGGTAATCTGGTCTGACTTTTTGACAACCTGAGTAGTCCATTGACGTATACACAAATCGAGTGAGATGTGATACGGCAAGCCTGTACGTGCCAGTGGCTGCAGGAAACGATGATGATGGTAAACCAGAAAAATAACTTATCAGTAAGTCGCAGGTGCTCATGATGGCGCCAATAGAAGTTATATATCCCAGAAATTGCCACTCCGACGAGAAATATGGCATGTAGAGCGAGTTTTAACTTGAGCAGTTTTTCTTGGCTGTTGTAGTTTTTAACAACGGCAATCTTATTTTTGTCGGAGTTCCACCGAATCAGAGTAGCTTTTAAGGGTTCGGCACAGCGAAATAGCCATTTGAAAACTAGTGTGTTGTTATGAAACATTTTTGAAAATTAAGGTATGCTGAAATTTTAAAATATCTTGTAGTTTCTCTCGCAGTAAAAATTTAACTGGAAACTGCAAAACTGTAGGTTGTTTTGTTCAGGGGGATCATAGGAAGCCGTAGTTGTTTATTTTTGTATTAAACACTGTCAAACGTTTAGCTCGAAATATTTAAAGGCAAAATTGACATGACATGCTCAACCCTTTGTCAACACGGTTGACACAGCTGACACATTTGTGTTTGATTATCAGAACCCCAATTTCATCTGTAAGACTACGATCAGTGTGTTGGGGTCTATATATTTGGAAATTATTGAGTGTTGCAAATATGTTGATATGCCAAATGATGTCAATTTGTAAATTGTCTTCAGTTTTGGGACATTTTATGTTTATATATGACATATAATACTTTGAAGCAAATATGACAATCCAACGTTGTTTACTATTTCCATTTCAGATTTAATGTGCGTCACAAAATTTTGAAGATCCATCAAAAGTAAGAACAACTACACTATATTTGCATAAGTAAACCCATATCTGAAGTTGATTTGCTACACTATATACATAATTTGGACGGATTTCATGTCATTTCTTAGCTCTTTGACATTAGGAAGGACCGCCCGTTTATTTGTATTCGGGCTGGGACATGACACACGATCACAAGAAAAGACCATATTTTCCCGAAAAAATTGTTTACTCCTATATGCAAATAGGCAACTGCTGGCTTCCATTTTAGTTTGAGTGCTTTATATTTGAGCTACTTGGATTTTGTGTGACTTATTACTTCAATTAAAAGTTTACTCTTTCATATAAAATTTTATATCAAAGTGTAAACGTGTCACCAAAAGAGTGTTTAAACCAGTAACTGGCACTTTGTTGTAAAGTAATATACGTCTCACGTTATACTTATTTTTGGGCGGTTGTTTCTGAAAGAATCTACTTGTTCCTGCCTTTTAATTTAACACATAATTTATAGATAGCATGTATTGACAATATTTTTTGAGAATTTAAGGATAGAATCTAATAGCGTAATATAATGTTCAAGACACCTGGACACCTTTCTACACAAGTTATCTATTTTGCGGATTACTATTTCGAAACGCGGCACTATTGCTAGAAAAAACGTGCGGGTGGACAAAACAAACTTTAATGACATGTGTAAAATTCCATACATAATATATTGCAATATAAGAAATAAAACTATAACCAACATACACTTGGATCGAATGAACAATGTACACAAATCAGTTGAGAACAAGTGCAAGTGACACATGAAATTACTGGTCACAACTGGTGTGATCAGTAGATGCATTGCGTTGCGCTGTTGGAAATATTGCCTACGCAAGGCTGACTTCGCAAATTCCCTTAAGGGAATTCCTGCACTCTACCATAGCAAAATCGAAATAGTACGGCTCGAAACAGAAATAAACGAAGAGAAGCTCGTGATACCCATCCATCATCACTTCTCGACATTGAAGTTAGGCTTCTCTACAGGTGCAAACAATAAGGAAAACTCTGCACAAAAAATCAATGTTCTTTCTTTCAATGTTGTTTTCCTTAGCTGTTAAGTTATATTGCATTAGGGTATTTGATTTTCTCTTTAGTATCAATCAAACTACAGCATTAATTATGACATTGTTCAATAATTATTTCAATAGAAGAAGTCAACCACACAAGGTCCGTCATTCCTTTTGAGAAATATTCAAATATTGTTATTTCTGCCAATTTTCTAACGCGCAATGCATGATATTTCTCATTTTCATATTTTTATTGTAGTATACATATTTGAAGCAATAAATGTCGTGCCTGCCGCGTGACCTGGTTTGCTTAGCATGCTGCACAATCCTTTCCATATTTTTATATTAAACCACTCGATACTGCCCGTGCGATCTGTATTCATACGAAGTCGCTACCTATATAAAATTTAACGTTTATACTATATATATGTGTGATTTCAAGTTTCGGAAAATTAAAAATACAGCAAAGTTTGTGTTAACTGAACCATTTTGTGTAAATTTGTAAACCCGCAAAATACGTGGGACTTAAATGCCTTAAATAGATCTCAAAATCTATGTGAAATTTTACTAAGCTAGCCAAAAGTAGATTAAAATCAACATAGTAGCATTATAAGTAGATTGATACACTACAGAACTCTTGTTATAGCATACATTTGGTAAAATTATTGCTGCTGCAACATCATGATTTGCACGGACTCATCCACCGCGTAGCTAAGGCAGTTCAAAGGCGTCAACTCCTCCACAAAGTTGTTCTCCCCAAACTTTATTTTCAAGGGAGCACACGACATCCAAAATCGCTTCTGCCATTTCGCCTCCTTAACAGCTTCCAATTTACTCTTTGCCGCCGACTTCTGATAATCCCAAGTTTGAATGGCTCTTTTGAAGTTTTGTGAATTTTTGTATATCATCCCTATACACGTCAGTAGCGCCAATAACGTCGTTGCTGAAGTCACCACATTAAATCCTAACGTCGCTTCCGCTGCCAGATTATTTTTCATCCCCGCATTCTTCACCAATATTGATAACGAAATGGAAAATGAAGAAATGGCGCCGACAATCAGCAAAAGCAGAATCCGACTTTGCGCTAGGTTGCACATAGTCCTATATATCATCAGATCGTGGTACTTCAGGGCATTCCGCCTTTCCTCTTCTCTATTTTTACTTCCTTTGAGTTTAATCCAAAATCTACGGAAAATAAAAATATGTATATTCGCAGTTTCTACAACTCTGCAAATTTTGCGTACCTTGTAACAGCATCATTTAGCATCCATATTGCCAGAACGTGAAGATCCAACGCAAATGCGGCCCCTTCAGAACCAAAAACCCAGACCCACAGGTTAGCCAAATAGACCAATGCCACAATCGTCGTTGACGCAATATTAGCACCCCAAGATGGCCACATATGAAATCCTAATTCCCTATAACTGCTGCTGTCTTGACACTGTGGAATGAGGAAGTAGCCAATTAAGGACTCCTTGCAGGGGTTGACCCAGTGAAATCCAAAAACAAATCCGATCGGTATCACAACCCCAGATGTCATAATACTTAGAACGAAAGCAACTGACAACTTTTCAGTAAGGTTACTATTATGTCGGTTGAAGGGTGCATTCCATTTTTCCAATTGCAGAAGCTCATTCAAGGAAGGTACCAAATCCGCTTGTTGTTTACGCAGGGTTTGAAGTATGCAGGTTTCCACGAGTAGCACGGCCGACCCCAGACAACCCAAAATTTGATCTATGGAAAATTCTGAGGACACTGCCGAGTTTTCGGTAAATTTGTGTACCAACTGGGCTAAGAGGAGTCCCACTGAGAATGCGTGGAGCGCACAGCGTCTCCTTAAAGATTTTTGTTCTTTGAAATTTACGCTACAAAATTTGAGACACCTTTTGTCTTTATATTTATGCATGGCTGGCCATGATTCCCTATTATTTTTGGTCAGTAGACTCATAGTAAAGGGCACTGCCCGAAAAAATTCAGGTTGTATTGTGATCCCTGCAATTAACGACGTTTTATCAAATACCATTTTGTTAGCAACACTAAAGGGAGTGGTATGTACAGAAGAGCTGCCACTTTACAAAAGTAAATTTACCGAAAATACTCGATATTTTCAGTTTGGAATGAACGTTAATAATTATTTAGACGGATAGATAAAATGACAGACATAAGTCATAGCTCAAATCGCATTAAAATTTTACTCTTTGCTTTCATTGAAGTATTGAACTGCACGATGATTGAATTATGCAAGAGTAGACGACGGAAATGAGCGAATGATGACAAATGGTGGCTCACTCAAATGATAAGGAAGAAATTATTGGTCTGGTGTAAATAGAATGCAATACACGCCGTGTATATTTTCATTAACCGTTCGTTTGAAGCTTCGTTTCAAATGTTTCAAGGTTTTACGATTACAAAGGTATGTGAAGAACAGAAGTTTTAATACGAACTTATATTCATGCGATGTTGGCAATGCTACGACGCAAATAATTTGGATGTGTTTTCGATTAGAGAAAGTAAAAAAAAACATTATAAAAAAAAAACATTTGACCAATAAAATCTAAATGTTTTTATGTGCTATAAAAATCGTTGATAATTTACGAGGTGGCCCAAGCGTCAACATATTAATCTTTTATATAAAATGCGCCTATATTTTCCCGAATGCATTATGGGTTTTACCTCCGCTGACGGGTAAACTGACATTGAAAAAAGGGAGCATGAGATCGAAATTTATAATAAATATTAACACATTTTTATCCAAACAAAATACCAATCCACATTTCCTTTATTTTAATCTTTAAATATTAAACGTCAAAAAGGAAAACCGATAATGCAGGT
This sequence comes from Callyntrura sp. NNG-2020, assembly GCA_027744055.1. Taxonomy (NCBI): domain Eukaryota; kingdom Metazoa; phylum Arthropoda; class Collembola; order Entomobryomorpha; family Paronellidae; genus Callyntrura; species Callyntrura sp. NNG-2020. The sequence continues at coordinate 10,049 of JAHZNE010003098.1, forward strand.
AACATATATAATACGAGTTTAAAAAAATATGATTTTCCGCGTCAGAATATTAAATTGCAGCCATAAATGTCATCAACAAAATTAGTAAGAACAAATTTTCATTATTGCAGTAGAGAAATCGTCATCAGAAAAATTATTATGCTCACTTTAAATACATCTGGCAGCATTGAAATCCGCGTGAACCCGTTTTAGTCATAGTGATAGGAACCAGCGCGTTCAGAAAAATTATTGCACTTCAATTTTAAATATACGTTGCATTTTCTTATATTAATTGAATTTATGCTATACATTTTACCAGTATAGTTAGCGGATTACGTTTCCGAATTTGAAAGTTTGAACACATTTTTGGTATAATTATA
>JAHZNE010003099.1:0-16279 GCA_027744055.1 Callyntrura sp. NNG-2020
GATTGACAGTCTTTTTTGGGGCGGACGCCCCACTATATCTGTAATTAGTGATTACTTGTCTAAAATAGATCGTGAATCATGTATTAATCCTCCTTTTAAATGACACGGTATATTTTAACGTTTTTAATGTAAAGAAAAAAATCCCCTAAAATTGGGGCAGATTACACAGTGATTAGCTTGAGAAAATGTCAAAACGACGACGATGACGACGACGAATGTCAATTACATTTTTTTCCGACGGTTTAAAGTAAATAAAGTTTTCTACCGACGTGGAATAATAATGTAAGTACGCCGACGAAAAGAAACTTTTTTGCTGCTGCTGCTGCTAAATATACAGAAATACACTCAAAACGTCGAAATACTCAACGACGAGTTCCAGATAGCGTCTCTTCTGCCTTGTGACGATGATACTATTTTCGCCCCGTTTTTTTTTCAGGTGCTCCTTTCTAGATGTGTTCTCCCTTGGTAATCCCTCCTCGCTGCTGACGCGAATGATATGGTGCTCCTGCCCGGTTTTGCACGGCTACTTTTCCTTTTCCTCCAACCCGAATAGATTAAGGTTACAAGGGTCACGGTTAATTAGCTTCCTTTTTCTGTTTGCCGGGAAAAAGTTGGCACAACTTGTCCCTGTGGTGGAAATTCAAGAGGGGGACGTGAAAAAAGAAAGTTGTTGTTTGTTTTCCCAAGAAAAAGTTCTTAATTGAAAATGTCGTTGGGAGGAACCCGTCCTCAACTCCAACTTGCAATAAAAAAACCGGACGAAAACGACAAGATTGTGAGGACGATGACGACAACGACGAGCAAGAAGACGGTAGAACTTCTCCTGGTGAGGGACACCCTTGTGTGGTACCACCAAGTCAATTTCTTTGTTTACCTTTGCCTCTTTCTTCCTTCCAAAGCTCCCTCTTAAAGGGGGACTTTCTTTAATGGAATGTAATTCCCGTGCAAGTTACCCAACTTGCGACGACTATCACCCTTTGCCGCTGCTGCAGAATCTGCCAAGACAATATTTCCGCTGGAATGACTCCTTCTGCCTCTACTGATCACAAATATCCTGCTTCCTCACTGCTCCTGTGCTGGAACGTGGGAGAATTTATCAGACAAAAACCTTTCTCTTGTAGGAACACTAACGTATTTATTTTATTTCTCGCTCAAACGCACACATCCAATCAGTTTCTCGCCAGAGTGACTCTTAATAAGGGACACACAGGTACATATATACTTATCCGGGTATCAATCGATGGTATAGGGAGGAAACACCGCACACAGCAGTCGATATTTTCAGACCCTGAGAAAAATTCGGAGAAACAGTCCCTACGTCGAGCTGTATAGAAACTGGAAACACAGACACACTCTTCCTTTCAGGTGGGTAGGAACCCGGCGCTGCTTGGGAAAGCCCTGATTTATCCTGCTGTTGTGTAGCTTCCGTTTTAATTACGTGTGTTTGCTGAAATATATATACTTTTGGGGGCTTTATTTAGCACGGGTTGTATAGAAGATTGTATTAGGGGAGGTTCTCACGAAGGCGATGCTGATTACGACGGTGACGACGATGATGATGATGGGAGAACTGCTTGAAATGTTAATTTAATGGAATGCTTGAAGAGGTGCTCCAATAATCATAAAATCACGTTGACTGAATCACTCGAGTATCTGAAAATGAAACGAACCAAATTCATGATGAGTAAACACACACACACTCTCAATATTATTATTTGCTTTATACTTATTTCTGCGATTGAGTGCAAGAGGGAAAAGGGAAGGCAGGGGACACAAATCAAGCGTGATGGCACTAACAAGCGAAATAGTGTATGGTGGAGCGCAGAGAGGAGACAACGTGTTGGGAGGACGATGGCTTCAAGACTGGATGATGATGATGATGATGTGCGCATGTTTGGAGCGAGATGCATATCATATTAGAGAGTAACTGTCACCAAAGTGAATTTTTTTCGGGTACGGACGATATACTAACAACGGTAGACAATCAAGTGAAGCAAAAGAAAGGGATTTTGACAGAAATTATTTCTCTGTATGAATGAATATATTTACGATTTTCTGGGGAATGAATGTAAACAGTTCTTAGGAAAGCAGGACAGAGAGAGAGAGAGAGAGAGAGAGAGAGTGCTACTGGGAGGGGAGAAGAGAGCAGGAGAGGACATTTTCAAAGAAAAGGTTGTGCCCTGCAGAACAAACGAAACGGTGAGATTCCTTGTCTGATAAATATTTTTGTTCTGAGTTGCTTTCAAGAGATTGGCAACGATGCTGATGTTGATGATGATGATGATGATGCAACGTGTACCGATGCGCGTGCACTACCCATTGTTAGAGGGATACCAAAGAGAAAAGGAACAAAGTGGTGAAGCGATTGACATGATAGGGGGAACTATTTTAGTTTTGTTGGAAATTTAAAAACCCCAATTTTATGCTTCTTAAGATAGGCTGTGTAGGAGAGAGAAGACTAACCACACATATTATTATAATACCAGATTACCGGCCTGGCTAAAAAAAATAGTCGAGTTTCTACGAAAATAGGACCCCCACTAAACTACTTGTCAGAGGAAACACCAAACAAGTAGTGAGAGTTGGAAGAGCGTGAAAAAATGGAATTTATCACCCTGCACCTTCTCCCTCGCCCACTATTACACCCCTATCGCCACTTATTTTCCAAAGGAACTTTTAATCGTTCTCCGAAACCAGTAAAAAATTTAATTCCTCGGTACCATAAACGTCTATTGATTGACCGTTCCTAGGAATAATTCAGCAACAAGAGAGAAAAAAAATCGTTCGGCTCCTTGTTCCCAGCTAGCTACCCTGGTAAAAACTGCACCTACAAAATGACTGCTAACTCGCAAAAAATGAATCCCCCTACTACTGTCCGCCTGTGTACAAAACTGGGGGCGCATGTACGTGCATTTTGCATTTCGCCTCTGTACACAGAAAGACGGTGTCGTCGTTCGCCAACTTGGATTCGCTTCACAGAAGGGGTATTCTTGCCAAGCATAAAAACATACTCGAATGTAATGTAGGTAGGTAGTGGTTATATTCAAAGTGGAGGAGAATCACGTTCCACAAATTAATCAGCAGCTTGAAAGACTTGCTTTTTCATACTTTATTCGTCCTCCCTTCTTATTTCTCTTTCTCCGCAGAGTCGTCGTCACACTTTGTCGCTCACCCAACAACAAAAGTTGAACTGGAACGACAATACGACCAGAGAGAGAGAGAGAGAAGAACAACGAACCACGAAACAACCTTACACTCTTGTACACACACACACACACACACACACACACAATTATCATTTTTGCCTTTCCAAATAGCTATTAACTTTGTGTGTTTGTGTGTGTGTGTGTGTGTGTGTGTGTGTGTGTGTGTGTGTGTGTGTGCGTGCGTATATGCAAGCCGTAAACTTCCCCAACCAAAATGCACACCACTCTACCAGAAGAGAGAATCCTGCAAAATACGAGTGTATTTCTGCACTCTGGTGAAGTATCTGTTGTGCTCGCGTATACACTTTACCCGACCACTTGTGGTGAAAACTGTCGACCTGTTTTTTATTTATGTCTTTTCTTCCCATTTTTGATAGAGACTGCTGTTGCTTGCACGTTCACAACAATACACGAACTCTCTCTCTATTTATTATACTGTAGAGCTATCAACATCATTATCATCATCATCATCATCATCATCATGAGCCTATCAACTTGCACCAAACAACTTTGAGATGGTACTTGTACATACAAAACCCTGTTTAAAATTCAGAAAAACAACTGGAACAACTTTTCCTTCATTTGGAAATCGTCCTAATGACGTGTGGAAGAAAAAAGTGATACCTACACACGTAATACACTCAGCCTCTTCTGCTGATAATCGTTTCGACGGGGAGAATGCAAAGAGGACAGCAAGTCTGCTGGAACCAAACTGGAACCACTAACCTTCACTTTTTGTGCACTGGTGCTCTTCATACAAAAATGAGTTTTTTTCTGTCTTTCTGTATGTGTGTACGTGTATGCGCCCATATATCAGCCTATGTGCTTGTTTATTTAAAAATCTCTCTTTCAGTCACACATTAAACGCTTGCTTGATTCTTCCACCAATTCACACACACAGACACACATGCACACTACACTAGGAGAACTAGTCGATCAAAAACCGACTAAATTTTTTTTAAAATTTCCTTCAAGATCACACTACACTCTTGTTTTGCTCAATTCTCGCGTTCTTTACGCTCCTTTTTTCCTTCCCTATTTTATACGAGATTACTGTTTGCATGAATGATTTTTCCTCTCGCAGCAGCAAGAAGAACCTTGCCGAAAAAAATGAGACTCGCTCTGGATAAAAATTTGTGTGAATATTAAGACAAGAGGAGAGAGAGAGAGAACAGTCCCAGGATAAAAACAACACACGTTCCACTACTGCTTCTCCTTCACTTTTTCCTGCTACACTGGCACATGGTTGACTTTATGACCTGACTATATAGTAGTAGTAGTAGAGAGTTGGGGAAGCACAAAATGCGAAACAGCCCAACACTATAAGATATATAACCGCTGCCACGATACAACAACAGCTTCCTATGTATTATTACTACATGACACTCTACACGTTACATAATGGAGCCGAGTGACTGTGACTGGACTGAAAAGTGAAACATTTTAAGGAGGAAACATATACACGCAAACTTGGTTGAAGAGTAGGAAACGGCAAAAGGAAAAACGGCAATGCAAGTTGCCTGAAAAATGGATGAAATACTGAAAGCTATTTTTCATTAAACAGGGAGACTACTCCAGCAGAAGAAGGAGAGCTCTTGTGGGGAAGCTTGTTTCCAACAGTATTTTTTTTTGTTTCGGGCATGCTGTTGGTGCTTTTTGCTTTTTACGATATTAGGGGATATGCCTCGGTAACCGTATCGCGCAGAGCGCTCGCTTCGGTCACAGTTTAAATGTGGCATGATATGCTGTTACGAGCTTTTGGGTGGATATTATGTTGATACGGCCAGGCAAACCAAATAAAAAAAGTAGAATTTGCTGAAGTCTGCGTGCGTGTGTGTATGTGTGTGCGTCCCGTCAGTTGTTGTGCGGTTTATGAACGATTCGATAGACAATATATTTTTAACGATGTGAGCATTACGGTAAAAATTGAGAAATGTCGGCTGTTTGTGTGTTTATCATCGGAGAGTCGAGAGGAAAAAAAATAATTTTCTTGTTTTCGCGTTTTGTCAAGTATAGCTGTCTAACTGTCTATTTAATAAATTATGGCCATTTCATTTTTGCCTGGACTCTCTCTCCCCCTCTCTGAGGACAGCCTAAACTGTTGGACAGGTGGAGAGAGAGAGAGAATGTGTTTACTGGGTTACCCACCCTAACACCCATTTTCCTCCAGACTTGTGTAAATTCACAGGCGTTAAATTATGGAGACAACTGGTACAAGCTGTATTTACCTTGCCATTTTTTTTACCCTGCACAACTTGTCTATTTTTCTTGGGAAACAATATCCCACCATTATAGCTGATGAGAGAACAAACACCACACTACTTACTAGCTGTTGTAGGGTTCTCCCTCTAAATCAGCGTTTCTTTATGGTGCCGATACCACCTTCTAACTTTAAGTTTGCCAGCCTTAATTTTTTTACTCTGGGCCTATACCGCTTGATGCAGGCAAGTTGGCTACCTCGTTATAAAGTGCCCGTAAACCACACCACCACCTAAAAGTCATGTCATGTTACACATTATCTCCAGCAAGAGTAGCAGCGGTGCAAACTGAAGGTGATGGGAATATCTCTCACAGAGAGGTTGCACTCAATTGGCTGAAAATGAAGGCCGGCTCTGGGCATGTTTACAGATGAGATATGTTGAGGTGTTATCTTTGTCTTGGGAACATGCATACTTTGTTTTTAGCCTGTGCACTCTTTTGTAGTAAAACGCAAACGAAGCGATGATGATGATGATGATGATGATGAGGAAATTTGAATGAAAAAATGTTAAAGGTAAACAGCATATATATATAGCAAGGCAAAACTTTTGATGGGATTATCGTTCCAGTCACGACCACAAACATACTTTAACCGTGGCCAATTTTATTAACGCAACAACAGTAGGTACTATTATGATTACCTCATCAGGTGTAATTACACCCAGGATCTATACGAGCATTTCCCCCTATGAGCATTCTTCTACAGAAAATGCGAATGCCCAAGTTTCTTCCAGTAATCCCCGTTTAAAAGGGCAATGTTTGGGTTGCCAACGTCAACATACGTACCTAGTGTGTACACACAGCAAACTCCTCGTCAATTGTAAATATTGTCTTAGTTTTAAGCTGTAAAAATAGGAATCTCGCGCCACCACAGAACTATGTGAGATATACCCTACCCCCACCACCACTGTGCGGGAAAGAGACGCGCTCTGCTCACGTCACTACCGTAAATCAATGGAATTCACACCTGAGGTGTTCCACAGATAGAAAGACGATAACCACGATTTCCACACACGGCTTCTCCCAAACGAGGCTCTATTGTTTCTGGAAACGTAAAATACACGGCACTTGTGTGTGTGTGTCTGTGTGTTTGCTGACTGCTGTTGTGTACAAGGCGACGAGGTTACAAAAAGGATCTCTTGTCAATCAAGAAACTTGTGCAAACACACCCACGTTTTTTTTGCCAAGAAAAAAAAATCCCGTCTTGTTTTCGTCTTACTGGTTGTGTCTCTTTTCTCCTGGAACGGCAATTTAGTTACTGGAACGAACAAAGAAACAAAAACATGTTGCCACACATACACACTCTCAGGCTTCCTCCCTACCGCACTCACTGGAAGCTGCAAAAGTACATGAAGCCTTTTCCCCTGAAAGGAGAGAGCGAGAGATAGGAGTACCGCTGCACTAATGTGGTTTTCATCAACACTCAAAACACACCAGACTTCCCCGAACGCTTTTCAGTGGCCCAATTCGATAGGTCTGTTGTCGTTCCCAGTTTTATCTCTCTTGGCATTGTAGTAGCTGTTTTGTCTCTTATACGTACATGTGTGTGTGTGTGTGTGTGGTTTTTAATCCAGAGAGAGAGAGGCTCTGTGGGTGCCAGAGTCCACCAGAGAGAGAGAGAGAGAGTGGAATAAATTTTCTCAAATTGAATCAACAACAGCACATCATCACATTGCTGCTCCCCACTCCACTTTATCCGCTCTCTGTCTCCCTCGTTAATGGCAACAACGATGTTAATGACGATGAAGAGAAAAACCTAATTACATTTACGAAATTACTAGGGAGGATGATGATCACGACGATGCAGCGCACATGGTTTAAATAGGTCTCTCCAAAAATATACACAATGCTATTAAAACAATCTCTTGTTCTCTCTCTCTTGGTTGGTGTCCACACCAGAGGGATGAATTGGATACTAAAAAGTCTTTCCAGTGATTCCAGTACCAATTACCAATCAACATCCACAAACAAAACGCCCAGCGCTCTTTTACTACAGCTCTGCTCTCCTACTATCCAGCTTCGCTACTTACTTCACACTACTCACTCATCTTCCTCAGGCGAGCTCACTGACATCTAAAGAGGATAACGCTTCGACGCTGGTGTTGGCCTGCACACACACACAAACTCACATATCCCTGTATACTCTCACACATGTGCTCTCTTCCACAGCAATCCTCTCCTGGACTAAACTTATCTTATCCTCCGTTTGGATTTAACTCGCTCCTTCTCTCTCCAAATCAAAAAACACAAACATCAGAACCACCAGCACTATTTTTTTTTAGCAAATAGCCCTCCTCCTGCCAGAGGAAACAGGCGAGGTAATACAAGAAGAGTAACCAGCGTACACCAAAACACAGAGCCAGAGAGGAAGTGTGGAAAAGCCCTATAATACCAAACAGCATTTGCTCTCCACCTAGTAATCCTTTTCGTTTTAAGCTGGGCTAACCAGAAAAAAAAATACCCAGTCACTACAAACGTTACAAATTACAAGGATACAAGAACCACCGAACCCGTGTACTCACACAAATTACACCTTTTTCCTAGAGACAGAGCCGCGTACACAAAAGGAGAGATGGCCAATACCCCGCAATTATGGTAGTCAACTGAATCCTGAAAAGACGTTCTCCTCAACAACACCACGATGATGACTATCTACACCCAAAACTGTCGTGCAAATCCCTGGAAAGCCTGAAGGAGTCTCTCATACACAGCGCTTCATCATCATCATCATCATCATCATCATCATGATCGTCGTCGTCATGCAACTTCAGAAAAAAGTATAAATGACAATGTGTATTTTATGTACACTTTTTTCCTGCAATTCGCACTTGAAGGAGTATATCATATCAAAATATGTACATCAATACAAGTACTATCATAGACAGGCATAGAATAGAGAGAGAGAGACTCACACACGTACACATTTTTTTCATATATTTACACCACTTCTCTGTGAATAAACAGCATTTGTGGTATATTGTGCCTCTTGTTGTGTGCGGTGTCGACGTCAGCAGTCAGCAAGATAACTAACTAGCAGTCAGTCAGTCATTCTCTCTCTCTCTCTCGTCTTCTCCACAGCAACCTGTACTCGGCTGTATAGACTCAGGCAAACATTAAAACGCAAGGCGATACCTCAAGAGGTACGTAGCACTGCATATAATATAAAACACACCAAAAGTTTTAAACTCTTGATCAAATGTGTATCGTCGTGTGTATATCTGTCCAACCATCCAGCTCATAACCTCGTCGCTTCTTTTCGTCTCTCTCTCTCTCGAACAAAGTATGAGAGAGAGCGTTACGCAATACAGATCTTGTTGCTGGTTTATGGCATAGTTATCTTTTTTGTAATGCTACATGCATTTGGGATGATGATGAGGATGATGACGCTGATGACGGTGATGATGATGTTACTTCCTAAAAATGTTGGTTGCTGTGAATGTACTACCCCATATAAATTTGTCTTTTTCTTTGCTAGCAGGGCCTAATAGCAGGCATGCATGCATGGACGAAAAAACCAGGGTTTTAAAGCAACATAATTTTGTAGTGATGATGGTCCTGCTCATGGTGATGCGCTACTCAAGCTATCATTTTCTGCGTCTCCCCGCTGCTGGGGCAAAACAGCAAATGTCTGTTTGGTAGGAGATGGGATGAAGTGAGTGTGTCTGTGTGGGTAGGTAGTTATTGGATAGGTAGTAACGCACTGAAACATGGTTACTTGGTAACTAGGTGGCGGATGGATGGTTGGGTGATGATGATGATGATGATAATAATGATGCTGATAAAATATTAAGAAAAGCTAGACAACTTGAATGAAAAGAAGACTCGCCTCGACACTAGGACTCTGGTGCGGCGGTGGTGGTTCTGTTGTGTGTTGTTGCTGCTCAACTGGACTATGACGAGGAGCAGCACAACAGCATCATCATAACCACATGAGGAGGATGGTGGTACTGGATCATGCTGACGACGATGATGATGATGATGACGACAATTTTTGTCTTTTTACACAACCACTTAAAAATGCACGACGACGTGTCTTGTTTCTCTGCTTTATCGTTCTATCTCTTAGAGAAAATTCCTATACACTTACAAGCAGGAGCAGGAGGAGGAAAAATTGCATCGAGGTAGTTTCATTTTATAACACTCCTAGCCTGTGGCTATAATAGCAGCAGCAATAGCAGCACATGGTCATGTCCCATAAGTATCGTCGTCGTCATCCCAGGGAACTTGGCTCTAACCTTGGGTAATAAAACGACGACAGAGTGTACGACGACGATATGCATCGATATGTACATTTTTACTCACTCAGGCATTAAATCAAGCAGGAAAATAAGCAGCATTGTAAAACATACTGTAAGTGAGTAAGTGAGTATCCAGTATGTATGCACATATTTATGTGCATGTTTGCTTCTTTTGTTAAATTCATAGAACGCCTCATCATCATCATCATCCTTAGCTTCCACCAGCCATCCTTCATTCCAGTTTTACTCTTTCTCGCCATTTCGTTTTTTATAACGTCGAAATGGTTCCATTATCATTATACGATCAAATATATGTTTTCCACCGTCATTACCATTATCAAGTTGTTACCATTGATTCCGTTCTGTGGCAGGCGAGGTGCGCAACAAAATATTACGCAAATTTTATTAGGAGGGAGCTAATAAATAGCACACATATATTCATTATAGCCATTTGAATGGTACACCTTTTTTTAGCCTCTCTCGCTCGATCGTCAGTGACATGCTGGCTTGTGTACGTGTGTAGAAAAATGAATGGGGGAATGAAACATGGAGCAATAATGGTACTCGCTTTGTAAACAGGACGTCACTATCAATTCCAACTTTTCCACCACGACAGGTAATGATTGCTGCTTTATTTATTGCTGGCTCTTCTGATTTGTAAAGCAGACCATTTTGGCAAGGACAATGAATTGAGTAGAGAGTAGTCTATCATCATCATCATCGCCGTTGTCGCGTAGAAGAAGGGACTGACTGGTTGTTGTTGGTGGTGTTTTTCTTCTATTACCTCTTATCTAGATGACATCTATTATGTAAACAGTTGATTTAGTGCGAAATACATTTTTCCCTCGCAGAGGAAGAAGGTAGTTTAACTTTGCATTTTTTACCCTGATGACGGATGATACCTTAGAGCAGCGAGAACACTGCGAGTGACTTGTATATTTGCATACCCGTACAAGTTTGCATTGTTGTTGTCTGGTCGCCCTATACTCTTTTATTAGGGCCATTTGTCAAAATATTTTTTGTAAGGCCACCACCATCTCGCTGCTCTCCCTCCTGCCATAGAAACGTTGTATGCAAGAGTCAAGATTTGTCAGATTAACGATACTTCTGATCTGAGACGATTTTCCGTCAAGTTTCACAATCGCTTTAGATAAATAAAAGTCACAATAATGATAAAATGCTCTAATCCTTTCGATAATCTTCCAGTCCCAAAGAAACGTGAGGGATTAAAAAATTCAAGCAGATTTTTTTTAAAAAATCTTCGAGTAATCTTGTACTGAAGAGGACCTCTTTTTTATCGCTGGCAAAAATCTGCTGCATCACTCCCCTAATCTCTCTCTCTCTCTCTCGCTCTCTGTGGTTGTGATGTGATCTCAGATTTCTCTAGTATTCAGATAGGATTATTATGATGTACTCAACTAATAAATGCTTTTAGAAGTGGTAGTAGCACACCCCCATCACCACCGATGAGGACGATGCTGCTGAGGAGTGAGGAGGCTAGTAACTAGCTGTCTTTAAAAAAAAGCTGTGTTGTTGTGGTTTGACTTGACTTTGACTCTCCTACCAGACAAGTCATTCGACTCAATAAATTATCGCAATTACAACTTGATGATATCAGAAGACATGGGGAATAAAAGAATTTATATTTTATTAAATGACTGGCAGTGCACTGCTGCATACAGACAGACACAGACATACTTAAACATAATCTGGTGGCTTATAATAAGATGATGATAAGATAGTTACAGAAGACACCTCCATCCAAAAATGCCGTCGTCGTTTGTTGCTGCTGCTGCTGCTGACGCATACGTTTACCTTGTCAGTTTGCCATTTGGTTGCTCCTGACGATCGAGCGCGTTTTACGTGTACCCCCAATGTTGTACGCATATTGGCAAATAAATTGTTTCTGTACTTGTCATTCCTGTTGTTCTTGTTGGAGAGCAGGATTTTTGTGTGCCAAAAACAATACCACAGCTGCATATTATCTTTTTTCGCCTGGAATCCCATTAGGGGACAAAAAATGACAACTTTTTGGTGGTTGGTATTATCCCTTCAGTCAGAGTGGATGAGTGTGCAATTTTTTTTAAAGAGATTCAAAACAGAGAGGCATGCTCAGGTTTCTGTAAATGAGCTACAGAAGGTATCGAGAATCAAGACAAGTAGTTAGAGAGAGAGAAATTTTGTGCAAGAATTTTCCATAAAAATATTTTTTGTGGAAAAGTTGGATAAGAGTTTAGAAAATTGTGTGGATAATTACAGTAAGCATTTGACCATGATAAGAGAGTGCTGGCGACGATGATCGCTTCACTGCACAAACGAGTGATTAAATTTTTGCTTGTTGATCAAAGTAGAAAAATGAGGGATAATGAAGTAAAAAAAATGAACATGATCATCATTATACCAGAAATAACGACGATGGGCCTTTCCCACGACAAAAGACGAAACGCCGGGTACGTCGTATGTATGTTTATATAATATCGATCGTTTTGTCGTTGTTACTAGGTTGTATGTTGGTTATCAGCGCAGTGTGGTGTTCCGTCACTGTTGTTTTAAGGTGGGGAAATAAAAACATTTACTGTTTTGAGCAAATACTGGGATGACGATGAAAGTTTAATGGTTTTGGAATAATACGTATTAATGGTTGTTATTATGAAACACATCCATTCTGGAATTATTAAAACAATATGAAGAATGAAGGCGTGCTTGTGATAATAACACAGAAAGCTAAAACACGAACCTGCTAGAGCTGCACACTTGACAGCTTTTCAGGGAAGGAACGTAGATTAATTAAGATATGCAAATTTTCATACTCGCTGGCAAAAATGAGAAATAATATAAGATAAGATACAAGACAGATGCTTGGGCAAAACTTATCGTTAGCAATGTTGAGGTTCAAAAATATGATGCACAATGTCTGCATCGGACTTGAGTGTGTATGTAATTAGCTAAAGTTAAAAAATAATTATGTCCTATCATTGCCAAGTATCGACGTAAGTGCCTTACACAATACCTAATCCAATGATAGCACTTGTCTTAATGAAGGTGGTGGCAGCGCCAACTTTGATAACGAACATAAGTTGCTTTTCCGAGGAATATGGGTTTACGTTAGGATTAGACAGCCCGGATACGTAACTTGAATATTCTCATTTTGAGTAGGCCACTATACAAATACCATTTATCAAATTATTAAAATAGTACATGTCTGTGAGGAAACTCGGTGAAGCATTATGGTGCAAATTTTTAATAACGAAAATGCGATAATTTTTTATGTAAACTTGTTCAGTTTTATATTACATTTTGGAACTTTTTATAAAAATATAAGAAATTCTAAAGGTATACAGTACTATTGAGTTGCAATTGGCAATACCAAACGCCAGTAAAGTTAGTAAACTGTAAACTGTAAAGTAAACTGTACGAATGCAAGCCACCTTTTTGTCGATTTAAAAAAAGCATATACAAATGATGCTAAAAATCAGTTTAAAAATTAATTTCATGTTCCCCAGTTAAAACCATTATAAATTTCTAGTTTAGTTTAAAGAAACGAAGTCTTTGTGAATTCTCAACAGTAAAAACCCACCCCTCGGGTTCTACGGGTTTTCAACTAGTTAATATTATCTCAACTATCATCATCGCTACATTCCCCAACAAAACACACTTAACCTTGCCACGGCTTGGCCTGTCAGAGTCAGAGTATCATCATGATCGTCATTATTATTATTATCTCTTCCAAACTTGACAAAAGGGACCCAGAATGACGTCGTCGTCGTCGTCGTCGTTACTAGTTGGATACAAGAAGAAAAATAGAAGAAAAATTTGTGTGCATTCATTCCGCATTCGCTTCAAACTCCAGCGCTTCAGCCATGAAGGAAGACAAACTCCAGAGAAGAGGGTGAGAAGGGGAAATAAACCAATACCAGCCTCGAATGACGTACATGCTTGAATGAGTGAGAGATAGATAGATAGATAGATAGATATACATATGGGTGTATGCTACTAATGGTTGTTGGTGGTTAGAAAAAACTCGTTGATATCATTTGCATAATAATAACTAAACTTAAATATATATTCATACATGCATACCACACAGTGTAATCATTTAATATGCGAATATTACAGAAAGGAATTAATAACTTGACTTTTTTCTCCTTTCGTTTCAGAAGACTCCTCTTACGTGAATGACTGTTCAAATGGAAATAATATACACAATAATTTTTCAATACAACACACACGTATATTGGCTAGAAAAGCTCCGTTTTTGTGCTACTCATCATTGCCATTATTATTATTATTATTATTATTATTAATAATAATATACTATCAAGTTCACCATTATGATCCCATCTCCATAACAACAAACAGCCCTAAAATTTTCACGCTCTCCTGCTGCGGCGATGACGATAACAACATTGATTATTCTCCTTTCGTTTCAGAAGACTCCTCTTACGTGAATGACTGTTCAAATGGAAATAATATACACAATAATTTTTCAATGCAACACACACGTATATTGGCTAGAAAAGCTCCGTTTTTGTGCTACTCATCATTACCATTATTATTATTAATATTATTATTATTATTAATATACTATCAAGTTCACCATTATGATCCCATCTCCATAACAACAAACAGCCCTAAAATTTTCACGCTCTCCTGCTGCGGCGATGACGATAACAACATTGATTGTCTTATCTTCCCCGTCAATTTTAGTTTTGATGCTTTCCTATCTGTACGACTAACAGAAGTAGCAGGCTCTTTCTGGTCGTCAGGTTCGTCAAAAGAATATTTTATTTTTATTCAGATTTATGTGACCACGTTCATTAAAGTTCACAAAATATCATTAGGCAGCAAATAGGATAATTACAGTGGCTGCTGCACGGTTATATACGTTGTTGTTATCTGCTTGTACGATACTTGCGTGTTCCATCATCGCGAGAGTGCGCCAGCTACACAAGGTTAATATGCCATTGCAATTATCCTGTGTGGTTCTTGCCGACGTTCATGATGATGATGATGACGATGATGATGATGATATATGACGACGATGTTGTATGAAACACTACTACCAGTTATTTAAAAGGTGATATTGATAAAATACAAAGAAGAAAAAAACAATTTAACGTTTGCCTCGCTCCTTTCGCTACGACGATCTAATTGACGTAAGCTTTTCGAACAACAGTCCATTTGGTGACCGTTGATATCCTTAAAAATGTAATTATAAGAGCTGTCCTGTGCAAGACTGCCATGTGCGCATTATGAGGTAGGGTACAAGCGTACACATACCTAATTTAATTATTGTTATTATTATTATTATTATATTAATATAGTCACGTTGCTGCAATATAAATGTATTTATATCCCATGAATCAGAATTACCAAGTAGAAATTTAGAGATAATTACTCAAGTAGTATATGCTCATTACATATGCAAAATATCCCCATATCCGATTACAACTGCCGTTATCACCAATCAAAACATTCGTTTTTTTCCTAGGAGCAGGTCTGCATAAAAAAGTGGTCGCGGCCAAGTTGGGAGTGAATAGTTTATAGGGACGATGACGGTCCTTAATTTATGGAGCCTTAATTGATCCGATCCAGCGTGTACCATTCTCTCTCTCTCGAAAGAATGTCCACACTGTGATTGCCTTGTAAGTGGCATTGAAAGAAACAATATTATTATTAGCCTCCCGTCGGTCTTCAAGAAAACCGTGCGTTGCACGTAAATCAAACAAAATGTTAATGTCCCTCTTTGGCTCATGTTTGCTCCTGCAGAAAAGTTCACCCTGCTACTGGGGTGTATGAGGAGTGCTGACGGACTCAATTACTATTAGAGTCTTATCATTCATCGCTGCCACAGAAAAATACGGCGATTTAACAACTACCTGATAATATGTGATAATTTTTTAAACAAACTCCTAGCATGTTGTTGATATTCCTGCACATAATCAATAAATTGTTCCTTTGGGGGAAGCTCGCCTCTAGCCTCTAACAAAGCAATGATGACAGCAGCAGTGATGATGATGACGACGACGATGATGATGATGATAAGGATTATTATTACATTTTGTATTACATTACGACGAGCGAGTCGAACAAGAATTGTTCAACAAAAATGGCTAAGCCTACATGTTTAGCTATTTTACACACACAAGATGCAAGAGTCTGATGATAAGGCGACGATTTTATTAGCTTTGTTGTTTCCCCTTGTTTACTACAAGCTTGTTATGCAGCAGAGTTGGCTACAACAGCACGGCGGCGATCAATGATCATGATGATGATGCCTTTCGCTTTTCATATTTTTTTCCTTGAAAAATCTGAAAATCTGCAGATATTCCTGCTAGAGCCACAGAAGTCCTCCGCAGGAGCTGAGACAACAAAAGTAAATGTTAAGGAAGGGAGCATCACCCGTCGACGTCGTCTTCGTCGTCATCTAATACGAACATTCCTTAGCACGTAAGTTGATCATGATCGCGTCATAGTTTGTTCTGCTCCGGCTTATGCAACATAATATCATCTTATTATAAATGAGATTAACCATAACCCCGATGAAGAAAAAAAATGTGGCAATGGCAATGACTG
>JAHZNE010003100.1:0-11307 GCA_027744055.1 Callyntrura sp. NNG-2020
GGCATGAAAATTTGCACATCCTTGCAAGACCCCTTGTTGCATCAGCATGCAAAACGAAAGCTAATACAGATTTTCTACTGTTACGTAATTACAATTTCTATGAAAAATTGTATGCGTTCATAACTTTTATAGTCTGAGTTTATCTAATTATCGCTGTGGTCATCCGCTGTTTTATCGGTAGCAAATATTGATAATAAGTTTGTTAAGCCATGGTAGCATGTTCACATAAGTGAGGTGTTGTGCGTTCTGTTGTGTGTAGAAAATATTAGCGAGGGAAAGAATTATGGTTAACTGACACCTTCACTCCGTCATTGATTATGTTGTCAAAGTATGGGACATTCAATCGGAAGCGCGATTAAATCAGTTTAAAGAAAAAAGAGATTCATCACACAATACGAATTCCCAAATTTCAGCTAATCGCGGTAGTTGTCGCTCGGTTTCAAACGTTTCAGAGAATTTTTTTGCAGAATCGTCTTCTCCATGTCGAAATTAATATTTTGACACCAATGTGAATCTCCGGTTTAAATGACATGTCAGTTATTTGTAATTTGTAAATGAGGCTTGTACGTATGTATGTATGTAATTTATTAAAGTGTTAAATTGTTCAACCAATACAATCGTCTGATTTTACAACTATGACACTATACAGCGTACATTATACGCTGTTATACAATCAATGCATAAAACTTTAGACAATTCAACAATTCATACCAATATCCATTGATTACATGGAGTATTCGAATTTTCTAATAGCTATATAAATTATATTTTGTTTTTTCTTTCTTTTAACAACAATTCTTTACATGTATCGGAAAAAACTTCTGTAATCATTTTCCGGTCAAATTGCTCATTTTTACTCATTTCTGAGTTGATTTTTTTGCAGTATTTGTTCCAAATTGTGATACTTTTCCATCTTACAGATTGTTGGTACAGCGTCGTTTTTGCTACAGGAGTCTTCTAATTTTATCACCTTCTGGTTTACTAAATGTGTACTATTCCTGAAACATTGAATGTTTCGTAAATGGAGTGAATGTTGTAATGATTTATTGTATACCGACGTTTTGATTCAAAACATGAATCCTCATGAAGAACGAATAAGAGATAGTAGAAACAATATGATAGTGTAAATAGAAAAGCGATTGATCTATTTTGTAAATAGTTCATATTTTATATGAAATAAAAATTAGAGAGTTCCAAAAACTGTAGTCACCACCACGTTCCTCTTTCCTGTTTAGTAAGGGCAGAGACAGGTATATTACCAATTACAATTGTCAATTACGTAATTGAAAATTACATTTTGTAATTTGTAATTTGTAATTGAAGCAGGCAATTTCCATAAAAGTAATTTGTAATTTGTAATTAAAGCTTGAAATTTCTGGAAATATAATTTGTAATTTGTAATTGAAGTTCACCTTTACCATAAACGTAATTTGTATTTTGTAATTGAAGCTTGTAATTTCCATAAATGTAATTTGTAATTGAATTACTCAATTACTTTTGTCATTTGTTACTACATATTGCAGTACATGGAACAAGTTCCTTGCACTTGCTTCATTTTTAGATAATATAAAGTGGAGTATTATTACATCTTTTTGTATACATAGTGTGCGTTTTTAACAACTATATTCTTTAACTTCAATTCTACATGCATAGCAATCATCGTAATCATAACACTTACGTGTTTTGTAGAAAATGAAAAGAAAACTTTGCATCTGCATGATGGTGTTTTAGACAAATTATTTTTTAAAACAAATTTAATATTTAAAAATGTAATTTGTAATTGCAATTACCACTAAAAATTACAAATAGTAATTTGTAATTCGTAATTGAAGTTACAAAATTTACGAAAAGTAATTTGTAATTTGTAATTGAGGTTCCAAAAATTACAAAATTTAATTTGTAATTTGTAATTGGGGCTGCAAAAATCACAAAATGTAATTTGTAATTCGTAATTGAGCCCACAAGAATTACAAAATGTAATTTGTAATTCGTAATTGATGTAATTTGTAATTGCAATTACGACTAAAAATTACAAAATGTAATTTGTAATTCGTAATTGAAGTTACAAAGTTTACGAAAAGTAATTTGTAATTTGTAATTGAGGTTCCAAAAATTACAAAATGTAATTTGTAATTTGTAATTGGGCCTTCAAAAATCCCAAAATGTAATTTGTAATTTGGAATTGGGCCTTCAAAAATCACAAAATGTAATTTGTAATTTGTAATTGAGCCCACATGAATTACAAAATGTAATTTGTAATTTGTAATTGGGCTTCAAAAATTTACAAAACGTAATTTGTAATTTGTAATTGAGGCTTCAAAAATATAAAATGTAATTTGTAATTTGTAATTGTGACCAAAAAATAATGTAATTGACTGTCTCTGTTGATTAGGTATATTTGTTTGCTAATCATCACACAGTAGTGAATATCAAAAGTCGATTTCTACGTTCAATAAATTAGAGTCTATTTAATATTGTTTTTGCGATATGAATTCTTAATTCATTGCTCAAGTGGGTTTCGTGCCCTTAATCGGCATGTTCATAAATCTATTAAAAATTGTAAATTCTGTTTTACGAGCATTTTAATATGACTCATAATAAAATAATAAACATACGCATATTATCAAAATTATCAGTTGACGTGTATGATGACTTGACGATCATAAAATGTTGGTATATCTTTAAAAGTGAAACATCAAACATGGTCAACTTTTCAACAAAATATAGAATGTCAAAGTTTCTAATGAACTAAAAACTGGTGATATAATTAAAGTTTAATAATTGATTACTTTCCACCGACTGGTACCAAACTTATACTTAAGAAACTGGGAACTTGGCAACCCCGCCTCCCTTCAAATACCCCTTGTCAAGTCGCAAGTCGACCACCGTTTGGCTGGAGGTTGCAATTTGTCAGCCTGTGCACGACGCAGGCGCACTACATAGACAAAATGAGTTTCTATCTAATTTCTTCTTTCAGCCTGCATATATCGGTGCGGTAATATACGTATGTAATACTTATTAACTTCTATGCATTTCAAGTCACAACAGAAGTTAATGCAATTGAATAGTCTATGTATATTATCTTGCCTTTATTAACGTGTTAACCTGTTCGCACTACAACGTCTAGTATACCAGCAATTACACGAAAACCATACTCAATGGGAATTCCGAATAACTATCCAAAGTCGTTTAAAAACATACATTTATCGCAACCACGAGTCCTCACATAAGAGTTCAAAAATTATTACATTTTTTCAGGCCTAATCATAAACATTTACAATTTAAGAAAATTAAATAGTTTATGTAATGTCAAAAATTAAAACTAATAGGCACATCATCGTTGGGAAAGGCACGTTGAGATCTGTGTTGGACAGGTAGGACCGTTTGTGTAAAACTGAAATTTCAGTTTAAAAAGTTCAGTTCAGATCTGTTAGCTGAAACTGAAAATCCAAATAGCAAAGTGTACTGAAACTGAAAGCTTCAAACTGAAAATACATTCCGTTAATCGATAAGCTTAATCAAACAAAAATACTCTTCATAAAATTCAAATGTATGCATGGTACGTTAAATTATGTTATTTATTTTATAGTTAATTTATTTGTATTTATTGTCTTATGACTAGGCTTGTTTTTGGACTTTCTCCACATTCGAATCTATTTTATGCTATTGTGTGTTATGGTTGGAAAACAGCTTTTGTTGTCATTATGTCACACGTTCTGTTTTATCAGTAAATAAAGTCAATCTCAATGCACAACCTAAACTGTTTTTAAATATCATGACATGCAACATATTATTACTACATATATATTCCTGTTATAAACGAAGAATCTGCGTCTGCATGTAATAAAAGAAAGTCAACGTTGTAAGTCAGTTTTAACTTTATTATTTTATTTGACTTTAACTTAGATATTAACGACTTAACGACCATTAATATTCGAATTACTAATCAAATGAAAATTTTATAAGAAAGTTTAGATTTGAAATAATTAATCAGTTTAACATGATTTCTACTTAAGTAGCGCTCTCATGCCAAGGTAGCAATAGTAATTACACGATGTAAGTAACTGAAAATTTTCAGTTCAGTTAAACTGAGAACTGAACATTGAACAGAAACTGAATTATAGCACAAGATAATCCATTCAATCATTAGGGGCGGGGCACTTCGCACTTCATATTTTTTGGTTTTTTGCAGATTTTCCCATTCATTTGTATCACTCTATTCACATGGGGCAAATGGACATCTTCACAAAAAAGTACTAGTTATAAGTCTGAACTTGACAGTCTGAGCCTGAAACCTGAGTGTGACATTCCTTAATTATGAGTGACATTATCGCAGGCACTAAATTACTTCTTAGGTATGCGGATGTTTGAATTCAACGAAATATTTATTTCGAATTTTGTACTACGTATCCAAGGCCAAGGCGGGTAAAACAACTATTTTGTGTATTCTCGCCTTTAACTGTAAATTTTAACGATATTGACAACATCGCCCCAGTAAGCAGTAGGCACAAAAATAGTTTAATTAAACTTATGAAAACATTTTTACGTACCTTAACGCAGCTTCCCTCGTTACATGCAGTCCCCTCGCATGCCAGATTATGCGGCAGGTGAACATACCCGCAGCTAATGTCTGCCATTTTCGACATAATGTCTATTGTTTTTAAATGGGTCTTATCTGAAAACCTTAGGTTTGTTGTCCCACAACGTCAGCGACGTATCAATTTGTATTGAAATGATAAGGTCTGATAAGATCTGTAGTGTTCAAGTTGACGGACTCACGCTGTTTCCTTACACAATTGTCTACCTGCCGTGTGCTTGCGGCTTACGAAGATCAAAGAGAGCAGTACCTGTCAACAACCGACTAGGTACAGAACAAGATGCTTGATGTAATGAGAATCCTCTCCGTTTTTTGAACTTCACGTAAAAGTGGATGACAACGAGTAAGGACGAGCAAACAAAGATTAAAAGACACTCCGCTTTTCATCGAACGTCAAGCGAGAGAGTACCTGTACCAATGACGGTAGTTGAATAAACAACCAAAAGTCAACAATGAGTCATGTAAGAATGTAAAATCTTTATTTAGTAAATTCGCACGTCCAGTCAAGTTTTCTTGATTACCAACTAATTGTGTCATGCGGCACTCGTCTGCTCTTCATTACTGTGCGTCGATGTTATATCATACTTTGTCTTTCGTCTTAACCAGTAAAAACGTACGTCGTGGACCGATTCGTTTCAGAGCTCGCAGCTGCTACGGTCAATGGTCATCACTCGTCACCCTGCCTGTCAGGCCAGTACCGCATGACAAGGATAAAAGACGTTTTGTTCTCCTTCCTTCAATTACTGACGACGATGATGATCCTGCAAGATTTGTGTCAAGTACGCAACTGCAAATTTTTGGCACTGACATTATTACGGACACTTGATGATCATATATAACAGCGTATTTAATTCCGACCTATTATAACGGAGGCGAGGAGGTAATAGTAAAACACATGTTATCTCATGTTCTTTTGACTCTATGGACTACATCCTTGTCGTGTGTAAGTCTTGCTGTTTACGTGTAATAGTTATAACCAGTAGCAAATATCATAATAATCATCATCGTCGTCATCAGCAGTCAGTATGGACTTCTTTGCTGGCAATGGCAATAGTAATACTGCTAGTCGGGCTACATCAAGGAAAAGTGTACCACTGATGCATACCTAAAACCGAGGCAAAATATCGATTAGCATCAGCAGTCAGCAGTGTACTGGGAAACACCAGCCGAAAAGAAGAGTATGAAAATGAGACGGATTCATTCAACCTACAGAGAAGCCGATGATGTGCAAGATGATCTGAGAACATTTGGTCTTTTACGATGATGACCATTTATCAGTGTGTGTCTGTTTGTGTTACTTGCGGCATTACTTTTATATTACAAATACAATCGCCACCGACCGACTGCTACCACAATCCTCAGTCGTGTGATGAACGATGACTGACAGATTATGATGATGATTACTGCCGTAGATCTCTTACAATTACAACCAACATGACTATAGGACATTGTAACAAGCAGTCATAAGTTCAAACTATCAGAGCACAAGCAGCGATATTGGTAATGAAAATAAGACTGTGTATTATTGATGTTCTACCAGTTAGTTTCAGCTTTGCGTGCAAAATGAAAATGCGCAAATATTTGTTGTCCCATATATATCAGCAGAAGATTATCATGTAGTTACCGATTAAAATAAAAACAAGTTATTAATTGATGCTAATAAATGGTTGTCATGAGGTGATCGAATCAGAAATACTTATAGTTGCTACGTTTCAACTGAATACAAAAGGGCTTTAATTTCAAGAAGTACATTTGAAGGGCATTGTTGAAGTACAATGCGGCTGGCTTCTGGGGATTTTTAATTTATCCCTTTTTACTAATTTTTGTCATGCTCATTTCTGCGTAGTAATTTTGAAAGTTGGTTTCTTGCATAATCTGTCATCTGTTTAGCACGGGCATCCACTTGAAATGTGTTCAAAGTATTTGGTCTAGGATTGGGCTCCAGATCTTCCATTACGCAGCAAATGAAAACTACATTTAATATTATGCGCTTAAATGATTTTGCATTTCATGACTATGTCACGTTTTAAATTTGGATGAAAGTAAAATGCAGCATTGAATGACGTGATTAACTATTTTAATATTATATTACATTATGTTTATTTTATTTTCTTATCTTTAGTAAATTTTACACGAGATTTTCACTTATTTTTACCAATATACACCTTAACTTGTAGCAATAATTAATATATCTTTAAGTTATATTATACTCACCTTAGTTAGGGAATGTCAGAACAAGAAAAAAACTACGTATTTGAATCTGTGGTGTTAAATGGTGCATGATAGTAATAGCTCATGTCACGGAAGAAAACAATATTACATATAATGATAAATTTTGTTATTCTCCATCCACAACGTAAGAAAAGATTCATGGAAAAATCAGTAATTGGTGAAGAAACTCAAATGGTGACATCTTTGTTTTTTTATTATTGTAATTCGTTTCACATATGATAAAAATTCATTTTAAAAAATGAAGTTGTGCTTCAAATAAATCAACATAGTAAAATATATGTGAAATTCTTATTACTTCTTAATGAAAAAAATATTTCAAATTGTCGTGACACTCATTCCAGATATCTAAAATATGATTAATATTCTTAATCATAAATTCGTATGATTATATGTTTTCTCTTTGTTCTATAAATCGTTTTACTTTTCAAAGAAACGTAAAACGATTTCATTACAAATTATAATAACTACGACATTAAAACAGTATGTAATATATTATAACTGGAGAATACAAAAGCTACGCTTATCTTTTACACGTATTTACTAATAATTATGTATATGAGAAAAAAGTTAAAAAGCTGCTACCTATTCCTTGTTGATGATGTTCTTCATTAAAACAGCTTGTATATACTTTTCGTATGAACGATTTTTAAATTTTATATTAGGTATGTTGTATGTAGGTAAAATTATTATTACAAGTAGTTTGTTTTACTTTTACTTTATTACTTAATCATCATCACCGTCGTCATCGTCATCATCTTCGTCTTCATCATCGTCATTGTCTGGTTGGACAGCTTCTACTTTACCCTTTTTCTTGTACGCAGTCATTTCCTGTACAAAATAGTCCCAATAATTAGTGTTCAGTTCAGAGTAATACATGGAGGACGGACTAAAATAGTCGTCGAATTAAACAATTCGTAAATATTATTTTCATAATTATGCAAGTAAACAAATATATGTGTGTGTTAGTCAAGGTTTGCAATTTTCCAGAATATAATTTATAAATATCTACATTCGAGAAGTTTGATAACTTACCTTCCATCTTTCCGCACACTTACGGGAGAATTCCGAAAATACAACACTTTCATCTGGGTGCTTTTTCTTGTGTTCCTCCCTACATGTTTGAACAAAGAATGCGTAGGCGGTCATGCGACCACGGGGCTTCGAGTCATTCTTTGATCGTGGCATTCTGTTAAAATTTAAAAAATCCAATACATCAATTACTTTAGATTTAAAAGTTTACATTCATGTAATTATAACTCCGATTGTTTCATGCAGTGCGAGACTTTACTCCAAGTGTTTACATACAAGCCAGCCACTTAATATGCATACATGGATAATAATTTAAAATGTCATTTTTCCATTTGCAGTCTATGAGTCTATGACCTTCGTATTTGCTACATTTCATTATATTCTAATATTTATTTTGAAATATCTTCTTATATTATAATCTCTGAAATTTTATTGGCATGCATGATACGTTGTCCTGTTGTTTTCCAAACTTCACATTGAACATTCGTATTTTAATCTACAGTTAAGTAGCTAAAGAGTTTCTTCACGGACATAAGTTTGCAAAAAACATCTGCAGAAAGATTACATGCCATACCAAAACAGCCGGGACTTCCTATCAGAAAATAATGTCTTAAAAAATAAACCGGGCTCTTGTATTGCCTAAGAGCCTTCTCCAACCAATAATTCCAATATGCATTAAAGCAACTTTGAGTTCGTTCTTTGCATTTCAACTTAAAAATGTTTTGAAAAATCCGCCCGTCCGTAAGCTCCTTTTTCCCGGTCAAAATTTCAAAAAGTATATGGTAGACAAGGTAAGCGGGCATTGGCCCCGTCAAAATCAGAGAACGTTGTTTATTTCCAAAATGCATCGTCAAATATTTTTTCGGCAACTACCACCCGCGAAAAACTTATCCTTCTCTCAAACTGAATTTGACGTATGCTAACTCGCAATAGAATTAGCTACCGACACAATCACCGAAACCGGTCGCCACTTTCCAACAAATATCCAAAACAGCTTGCAGTATTGTAACAACCAACCACATGAACAATACTTGTGTAAATAACAATAACAATTTATTTTATTGTACTCCATATTTCAAAATACCTACTTGTTTTCTTGATTCTTCTTGTAAAACTCTTATATGAAATTAAAATACTCAATTCAACTCTAGACAGATTGCAACTCCGAAAACAAAGTGCACGCGCACCCTAGTGAGACTCCACCAACGAAATGATCTACAACCCAGGGAGAATAATCCGAGGAGACGAAGTATAATTGAAAGAACCGTCCGTATCACATTAGCACACAGGAATAGCAACAGAGAGAGAGAGAGAGAGAGCAACAGCACCCGGACAATTCTGAAAAGCGAATTACACCACAATAAACAAGCCAAAAAGCCAAATGTACACAATATACATATGCCTACATAAGTACGTATGGGAGTTAGATTAAAATCAAGCAACGGCTAAAAAAGTCGAGCAGTGAAAAAGGATATCATTATCATCATTCCCAAAAGCAGCAACAAAGTAGCAAAAAAGGAAGCCAACCACAAACTTGGTAAGTTGCTTCTTTTGCCATTGCATCACACTCTACGTTCTATATAATTTTAAGCTACCACAGTTTGTATGCACTTAATACGGCTGTGGTGGTGGTACCCAAAAAAAAACTCCATCCAACTGCACACACAGGCAATAACCATGCTACATTCACGCTCCACAATCATTCGTCCCCGTTTATGCCATTTTATATGCTTCCAATGTATTATTATCGTATCATCATCTAGTTTCACGTTTCAACTCCCAACAAACAAATATTTACGTGTTTGTACTTTCCGGTTGTTGTAATGTACCTCACCATCGCAATTCTCTAATCCTGGGATACCGATGATGCCTAGCTCCGCCGTGATCTTCAACCTAACAATGCATATTTTATAGGAACGAAAAGATGCACAGAGGTAGAAAAAAGCAGACAGTGCAGTGGTGGTGGTGGAGGTTGTCGTCGTTTGTCCGTCTTGCTATACTGCTGCCGTGCTGCCTAATCTTGTATAATGTAACTTGTTTTGCGATACCAGTACCAGTACAGAATACATGTGTGTGTGTGTTTTTGCCTCGGCGGCAGAATTTTAGTGCTCTCCCACTGGTCATCAGCCAAAGGGAAAAAGATAAAACAGCCAATGGTAAGATAGTGAAATGTTGGGCGGTAAAAGTGCCAACAACGCGGTTTGTCGTTTGAGAGATGTATAGATGTGAGTATATTGTTTCACTGACGGAATGAGAGAGTTAGATTAAAAATCCTCTTGGCTTTGCTGGGGCTCCGGCTCCTGCTGCTGTTACAATGCAAAGCTTATAGGGCATTGTGCAAAGTGGAGTACCTAAAATTACCTTGCTACCTTTCATACTGAAATACCACTTTAGCGTTGAATGAAAGAGGGACGATGATGATGATGATGAAGGAGTAAAAAAATTATCATATCCCACAATCGTCATCATCACGGGTAACTATTGTTATCATCGCCTTTTTAAATTCAACTACTGATCCGCTGGCTGGTTCTTGTGTGAGATAATGTGCGAGTAGAGGAATTAGGCATACAATAATGTAAAATGCAACAGACTGTCGGTGGTGGTACATGAAACGAAAACATTGAAATGGAGAGGGGATACCTAAAACGAAATGGTGGTATGGTGAAGAGAGACAGGTTAAGCTTTGGTTTTGGATAAAAATGCAACAGTGCATGAAAATAAATTGTTGCTGAATGGGGAATGGGAAAACCGATGATGAAAAGGGTAATATTATGTGTAGAGAAGTTAGTAAGTACCACCTATAGATGTGAATGTGCTTTTGGACTAGTTCGGAGAAGAGAAAAATACGAAGGACAAAGCTAAACGACGGTAAACCGTGAAGGACCCTTTCTCACGATGTAACGTTGTTCTGCAACCGGCAACGAATTATTAACGAAATGCCAACCACCAGTGGTGAGGTGTTTAAAATAGCCCGTCCGTCAATATTTTTTGATGAAAAGAGACTGCACAAAACGAGTTTTCAAGGGTTCGTAACCACTATTTATAATCACAACCAACCATCGATTGCTGATGGAATTTACGAGGAATTGAAGATGACACCAGGGGACTAAAACAATATATGATGTACAGAGAAGATAGGCATGTCACAACATAATTATGATGCATTTTGAAAATTAATATCAGATGTCAATATTTTGGTAATAATATTGTAGTATGGTTTTTGCAATAAGGAGGCTGCGTGGCTACAAGCATTCATCAAGATGTCAATAAGTCATTGAAAATTTTACTGCTGGCAACCAGTTATGTTATATAACACAGATGGTTGGATTCGACCAAAGGGGGGGCACTGATTTTTTTAGTTTTTTTCCAACTTTTTCCCCCCAAAACTATAATTGCTTAAAATCACTTGAAAAACATTTTTAAGCCATTTTAAGACCATTTTATTTTTT
>JAHZNE010003101.1:0-57876 GCA_027744055.1 Callyntrura sp. NNG-2020
TACAGTATTTAATACGAACATAAAAGGGTCAATGGGAAATGTAGCATTGCTATGCTCTCAAGAAATGGATTTTGAGCAAATGCTTTTACTCGCCTTTCATTGAGTTTAGGCAAGCACTCAATTATCCTTAGGCGGAACACGACTTTTTCACAAACAAAACTTGTCGACTTGCTTAGTACTTTCCAATACCCATGTATTCAGCTAAAAACAAAAAGGCAGTGGAGTACAGGAGAGATTAAAGACATATTCGCTAGCTTTTTTCTACAGCTATTTCAGTTCTCATCTCATCATCAGAAGCACCGCCAAGACTAATATCGAAAATCAGATTCATTTACCCTCTCTCATTCCTTACATTCCACCTCACATCCTTTCTGCATTTCGTCTTTGTGTCATCATTTTTTTCCCTTTCAAATGCAATATGCAATCAGTTCGTGCCAACTTTTACCATGACGATAGGCACAACCTGTACGATAGGATACAGGGTTATATTATTTTATAAATATTACAGTTTCAACGGATCGAGTTGCAACAAGGTGGGATATGAAATGAGTGTGAGTTTATGCATCCATTGATCCACCTACGTTTCTTCCAAATACTCTGGTTTCAAATTCCCTGTAATCTTGGCATTACAATATTTTACTCTGCGCTGATCATCGAATCACGAATATTAGTATGAACATAAAATTTATGAACGCAGAAATATATCATGTGAATATATGCGAGCATGAAGCGAGTCAACAAGGAATAACCCTAAACTGAAAGATATGATTATCGATTTTTGTACTTTATTCAAAATAAAATGCCTGAAATGGAATACAGCCATTATGGATGCTCAAATAAAATGAAAATGTTTGCGTTTTTTTTTCAAGAATCTGTTTGTATTTAACATGGTGGTAGTAGTGACATGTCCCGTAAAGAAAAGTTGCCATAAAAGGGATTTCCGAACAAAAGTGTACAGGTTGTAGTATATAGGCGGTTTGCAACCGATTAAAATGTACAACGTGTAGCTACAAAACATCATGTTCATAATTAACATCATAGGGTTGACACCCAAATCATCAAAACATGTGAAGTGTCGCACACAAAAAGGTAAGGCAACACTACCATTTTATACAAAAAAACACACACTCAGCAGGCAGCAGCGGTAGTTAGAATTCATATAGCATTCATTGACTTCGATTCGGTATATGCAAAACAACACAACTTTCACATTACTTCGATTCAAGTATTTTGCTGCTGAAGATGACGTTACTGTGAAAACGGATGACTTTTGAAAATGCGATTTTACCAAGAGTGCGGAAGTCTTTTCATTTTGTGTCATTCAACACTTGATTTACTCCACGCATGAACTTGAATTTATGTTATAGTACACAACGAAAGTGCGAACCAACAACACCATCCGAATTATGTTAAACCCAATAATCAAGACAGCAGCAAAAAATCGTTCATTTTATTTATGCACATGCAAATAATGACATGTTTTAGTGGAAATACAATGTGATGTAGCATTTAGTCATTAGCGGGAAATAAAAATGATACTCATGATGAAATACCATTTTACTTATGCTTCAACTATTTCGTATGTTCCTCTCCAACTTTCCCCATCTCATTAAAATAGTAAAAAAATGTTTGAAAAATACAATATTGTATCAAGGAATGAATTTCAAAGCACTTTAACTGGAAAACAGGATCCGTTTAAGGTAAAATTGCTTTGAAAGGCATTTTGCAAATAAAGGTAATGGGGTTAAATGAACCTTGTTTCTTTTTTCTGATGATGAGACAAATCGATATGCAACTGCTTTAGCAGCTCTCTAGCTATAAAAACGCTCTGCAATTTTTCAGGTGCTTAAAGTCATGACTGCAAACCCATGAAATTTACCAGTTTCGCGGTGGTACATACAGAATTTCGCTGTTTGCACGTTATGCAAATGACGATCATGCATAATTAATGTTACAGAAAACAGTCTAGAGATAAACAAAGAACCAGTACTTGATAAAAAAAAAGAACGTTTAGAAGGGGAAAATAATGGATGACGTGAAAAACTAGCGTAGATGACACATACATGCAATAAATGACAGATCTGAGAATAAAAATCCCCTGGTAGGGTCTAAAGCAACTCATGTGCATCTGTATCAAATCCGAAAGCTACCTCCTTCCCAGTTCGTCTGAGATTGAGAAAAAAAATCTAATGAAATAAATCAAGCGATAGCATAAAAATAATAAAACTACTGCAGAGACCCGTAAAAAGAGACGATAGAATCAACTAGACAAACCGAAAACAACCCGTGCGGCCAGTAAGCATTTTACTTCGACTTCTCGTTTTTTTTCTTGATTTGCATAGCCCCAATAGTGTTTTGTTTAACTTGCTAGTTATCTTCAAAATCTCTTATAATTTACTTATTTGCAAGTGATCTCACTGGTTTTAGAATTTGTTTACACTGGATTTTTTATGCCAATGTACATTCTTTCCTACCTAGTTGATAACTCCATTGAATTTAGTTAATAAAGTGAGTGATATAATCATATGCGGATCCTTGAACGGTGATGGTATGGTGGTAAACATGCCTAGCAAATGCTCTGTAGGTGTTTACATTTTGGAAAATCCCTCACCGCACCGCTCACATCCATGCATGGACTTGTTATGTTATCCGAGCGTTTTGAGTTATCCGAGACTGGCATAAATAAGCTGTTTGCTTGTGCATTTCGGTTTCCTTTTCTACATTTTTTAGGCTGCTATATGCACCTGAGGGAGGGAGGTACATAACCAACAACCATCTACAAATCAGTCCCACCTACCCATTTATTTACTCACTCTTGTAAAGGAGTAAACGTAATGGCATTACTACTGATGAAAAAAACAAGTGTGTCTAATTGCAAATTAAACCGGAGCATGATATTCCGCAACCTTTGTGAATAGCGTGATCATTAGTGGTAAAAAGTGAAGAAACCAAAAACAAGCATTTTATCTCTGCACTTTTCCTTGGCTGTAAAATAATATTATAGCTCAGGGGTTTCTATAATCGTTATAATGAGTTTTACTAAAATAAAGTGTTAAAGGGCAAACAAATATTTTTACGTCACAACAAACACGGCGCCAAGACTTCCGTAAGAAAGTCAGTTAGTATAAGTATTAAATTTTTATTTTTCCGAAAAAATGACATTTCACCCTTCAATAAGATCTCACTAGTAATTGCGTGACATTACAGCCTACCCGCTCACGTGAACCAAACAAGACAGCATATAGCTTTCAAAAGAGATGTATTCATTAAATGTGCGTTTTTATTCGAAAAACTTGTTATTATTTCTACAATTAAAGAGGGTTTCACTATTTTAAAAGATCATCAACTTACAAGTAGGGTTACCACGATTGCCATGCTTTATCGGTTTCAACTGGATGGTCGACTCTCAAAAATGTAAACTTTTCACTCCCAATGCGTCCCAATTTTAAGATGATACGAATGACATACGATAAACGAAGCATTTGCAATCGTCACGTTCATCACTACTAATAAATACTACCTACGTACAGGTGCACGATTTTTTGCTTTTTAACTTTCACCATCATAGCAAAATAAATTTGATGTTTAAATCTACTCCACGAATTCACGTGTTAGATGTCCGATATGCTCTGGACTTGATGGACGTCCATGGCGTTCTTCCGTTGTTGAATTTAGTCCTACAGTATTTGGAAGGATCTTTAACGGCTAGACCATTCACAATTCCTTGTCAAAAAATTTATCATTGAGCTACGTAATAAGTGACTTCTACTTAACATTTGAAGAATATGCTGGACATTAAATTACATGATACCTCATAAGATGTATTGTAAACATGAAGGAAACTCGAATATGCCAATGGCACAGTTTTACTAAATATTCCAATTGCCGCTTCAACGGGTTTGTCTTCGCCAAATTGTATCAATAAGGATATTATGCAATTCGGTATATTTGTGAATATAATGGTTTTATAGGCTAACCCTTGAAGTGACCATGTAACTATACCAAGCATTCAGAGATTCGTACGGTTGCAAAGGTCAATGCGTGTGCTAGTTAAAGTACTATTATGCATTACTACAAGATTACGACCCATCATATCAGAGGTTATAAAACTGTGACCACGCAAGCGACTCCACTTGTTAGTTGTTGTAATCTCCGTAGTAGATGAAAAAGTAAACCATTTAGTTTGATGTATTATTCCAAGTGCATGTACTTTCTGTTTATAAAGTTGAAAGGTCACGAAAAATAGGCTCATTCAGAAATAACATTACTACGGCTGAATGATACAAATGGTAAATGTTGATTTCAAGTAGAATAGAAATTGAAGTTCAGTCTATCAAATGGTGAAGTTACTAGAAACACGATATTGATTTTGCCTTTTTTTAAAATGTGCAACATTTTAAGTCAACATCAATATTAATCATTTTGTGAAATGAAAACATTTTTTCAAAGTACCATCAAAATAATGTAAATTTCCACCATTTACAGAGTTTGCTTTCTCTTTTTTGCGAAAATGAAAAGAATTAATTACCACTACATTCTGTGTAATTAAGGTGAAAAACCAGGGCATCATCTGTAGTTGGACACCAATTCTAAACGAGTTTCTAGGAGACAAGTACTGAATCATCATCAGCTTGGTCAGCGTCATCGTCCGCAAGGTACAAGAAAAGAAATAATAACAATAAATATAACTGACCAAAATCAATTCCACAGTGATGAGTTTTTCAAAACCGATTTTACTCATATATTTATTAGTGATCTTCTTGTGCGTCTGAATTATAAAAAGTTGAGTTGTCACGTTGTCAGAGCATCTCCCTCTGAATGAGTACACCGGCTAAAAACTAAGCATTCATTAAGAAATCATACAGAAACAGCACAACGTCGTGAGTTATGTCGAGGATCAGATATGTTGAGCAAAACGGAGACAGGAGACTAGAAAATTGAGAGAGAATATTTTTGACAAGGGAATGAGTAGTGAATCTCACTCTTTTCAGTTCTGTCTGTTCATCAACCTGTCCGTTTGATATACTGATTTTTGTGCCATTTCATTTCTTCGTGCTGATTGAAAAGGCTGGCTAGTTTCATTTCTTCCCTGCCTGTTGCTGATACGACTATTGACCATTCTTCTCTGCAGGCCACGGGGAGATGTAAGAATACATCTTCATGTGTGCAAGCAGGCACAACGCTGAGGCAATACACGCATGTGGTCACATCCTCTTCTGCCTGTCAAAAAAGGGTGATCACCACCATAATAATAATAATAATAACAATAATAATAACAGCAATGATGTGCTACCAAGTGCATGTAACAAATAGGAAAAATGTATCGGTCATGTAGTGATACAACTGAACAACGAAGAAAAACCTGCCGAGAGGGCTAGTTTAATCAATAAGTTTAATAGCAATATCACATCATCAATTTGGAATGATAAGGAGAAAACTGCAATTCTCAAAGGAAATAGAAAACGCCAAGAAGCGGCATCGGCACTGTATAATAAGTTATCTCCACACAATAATAAATCTTTTTTGTGCATGTGCTTCGTCCTGTTGCATGCCGTATGAAGGCAGGCACGCAGGGGATGAACATATAAACAGGCTCATCATAATTATTATACTGCTCCGACGGGAGGGAATCAAAATTGACAACTCAACATGCCATTCACCATGTTGTTTTGTCATTGTCTGTTATTGTGGACGCATCCTCATATCATACAGGCAGGCACTATAGGCAGGCAGACACGCATGCTTGTAAGTAGCAGCAAAAGACGACAACAACGAGGAAGAAGAAGATGATGATAAGTGTTTGTGATCGATCGATGATCAAGTCTTCCTTTGCCTGTTTCTTTTTAATTCTTTTCCCCTGCCACTGCAGCACTGCACTCACTACCTCTGTGTGAGTCAAGTTACAACAAGTCAATGTGTATGACAAGATGTATTTTCAAATCTCTTTCTGTAAAAAAGACAAATTGATTCTATCCTCTTATCCTCCTTTTTGCGAAGAATAAAAAAAACAGGGATAGTTCTCTTGATATCAATATTCTACAATGATAATAATCATGTTACTGCAGTGTAATTTGAGGGCTTGTTTTTCTCAAGTTGCCCCTATTAATCTTGGGAGTATAAAAATAAAGAAATTTATGTAGAGACGCGTGGAGCGTTGTGGTGGTGGGGGGATTTGACGGTATAGCTCGTTTTCATCTGAATGTTTGAAGTTTACGATGAAATAATGTTTTACCAAAAGCTGTTTCACTGATATACAGAGTGAAAATAGAAAATAAAGCCCATATTGTGATAAGATAGAGGTATATAATTTTTTTTTAAATTTATTACCATTACAACTAGTGAGAACAGTTTACGCTATTTGAAAGACGAGTTGCTGCTTCCTCTCTGGTGTTCATACGAGTAGTTTATCTGCAGTTTTTACATTCATGGTGCATGCTAGTAATTCACGAATGTCTGCAACAACCGTACATATCACATGCTTTGACTGTCAGCATGATTTTTACTGAAATCAGCTACTATCGTGCTAGAATATTGACAGGCTACATAATAATTACTATCCTGAATGGACAGCATCAGGATTTGAAGATTCTGATGGTTTGTTTGTGTGTGAATGCAGCTCTATGTAGGATGTTCGGCCTGCCGCTGGGTCATCTACGAATGGGTTCGGGCATTGATTGATATTTATTTTCCCCTCGTGGAAAGATTTTTATTTAAGTAAAAATGCATACACGACGAGATTATTGAACGCAATCAGCAACTGACAAAATCATGCATGGGCTCGTCTCTAACTAGAAGCCATGAGCTATCAGTAGAATATCATTAGCGTTGGAAACAGATTAGTCCTGATTTTCCTGATAGAGATCTGAATTCATTGCTAAATTTATGTGTAGACCTTGTCAACGAGAGCGGAAGGAATAGAAACAGTGCTGTATTGAACGAATTTAACAGGTATTTTATTGAAACATGGTATAACAAACCACTTATTTATAAATAATAATAATAATAAGCACATGCTCCCGTGCATTATTTGGAGCGACCGCCCGACCAAGGTAGTAAGTATTCATAAAAAAGTACAAATTACATTATTTATTTATGTGATCAGTGATCAATGATACCGGACATAATGCTAAGTCTTAATTCTATCCTGAAATCAACATTCTGTTTACCTTAAGCATTCCATTATAATTATGTACAAGTAATAAATGACCATGTTAACTTGTTAACTAAATTTGCACCCCATTCGCTTTCTTCTCCTTACCTATCTTACTAATCAGATTGTATTTATGTATCCATGAATTTCTGTACTTATGTACACTAATTGAGTAGTGCTTGCTACAACACAACAGTTAGCAAATATGAAACCGCCTCATTAACCGGCTAACCTTGTACGACAACAACTATAATGATATAAGGTAATAGTATCAACAACAGGTATTTTTTGCAGTTCACGTCTTCATACCATGTCCATTCATTTTTCCCTGATCGT
Source organism: Callyntrura sp. NNG-2020 (assembly GCA_027744055.1). Classification (NCBI taxonomy): domain Eukaryota; kingdom Metazoa; phylum Arthropoda; class Collembola; order Entomobryomorpha; family Paronellidae; genus Callyntrura; species Callyntrura sp. NNG-2020. The sequence continues at coordinate 7,487 of JAHZNE010003101.1, forward strand.
CAATTAAGTGAATGCAAATGACGACGAGAAGGGAGAGAGGGGAGAAGAGGGAAAAAGTGATGTGATGACACGTGATATAACTATGCAACAAAATAATAGTACATAATCATAATGTTCCTAATCACAATCAACTTGAGACGAGGAGATGACTTCTAATCTTGCATCTCATATATTATGTGTGCACACAGACATAAAACAACGAGCGAGCAGCGGCCAACCGACAAGTGTTCAACAAAACAGGGTAATAACACAATAGCGTAGAACATATCCACACATCAAATTACAGTGAATGCGGCGATCAATAGAAAAATAAACGAATCAAAACAGGAGCAGTTATAAGTCGACTTATCAAAACGTTACACGCCTTGGTATTTACATGATAATATCTTTTTAAAAATGATGACGGTGATGCTGACAATCGAGAATTGAGCTAGTAAGCATTACTACATTCATTATTATTGTTCCCCAACTTCACTTTTTTCATCTTATTCCCTAACAAAAGATCCATCACGATCCAGTTCTTTTTTCTATATTGTGTGTTGATAGTTAATAATTTTGGCTCATCGTGCCAGTGCAGAAATGTGCAGAACAGAAAAAGACTGAGATAATGATGACGGCGAACGTCGCCAACGAGTGCAGTAAATAGGATGTTTAAGATACATGTAGCCAGCATTTATTTATAAAAACCGCTCTAATAATCCACTGAAATGCGAACTACAAAGTCTTCAACATTTTGTTCATTATTATTAGTCTAATGATATGTATATTTAAAACGTCGTTTTACGATTACGTGTCTACCGATCTGATGAGACGATATCATCACCATAATCTACATATATTGATCACCGCAAATAATCGCTTTTAAGTATAAAGGGGAAAACAGGAATTGCATAATAATTCGCACAATAATTTGCCAAAAGTGGAAAAGTGTGAATATTTGATTGGTGAGTTTTTCAACTTTTAGAAATGTGAGCACCAATGACCGCAATAATAAAAATCTACTAAATTTTTGCCTGATTCGATAACCTGATCATGAAAGATAATGATCATGTTTAACGGCTAAATTTATATCTAGTAACGGCGAAATTAGTCCCTTGAGAAAACGAGCAAGTTGAAAAGATGTATATTTAAGAAAATTAGGGATCTCGAAAAGAAAATGGCATTTTCGTCCGTTTCCTTATGATGATAAAATGATAATGATGACAGGCATGATGGCCATTGTGTTGCTGATGATGCTCTCGTTTTCTGAATAATGTAAAGAGGCAGCAGTGGAGAACAAAGAGACCATTCATTCTTCTCATCTCTCCCAAAAGTTCATAATAATATATAATAATAGTATTAAAGAATAAAAAAACATTCGGTTATTTTATGTTTGACCGACGAATACTACATTAAAAATCCATTTCCAGACAAATGAATCCTGTTATTGACAAAATTGCATGGTATTATTTGAATTTCAGTGTGAATCGCGGAACCTACATGTGATGATATGTGATCATACCAACCAAGATAATATGCACCTTTTGGGTTATCTTATGAATAATCTACATCCTCATTACACACAGGACTCTTCTTTAGGGATGATGCTTCATTACCTTTTTTTCTCTCTACCTTAGTGACTGGCATTGTGAGCTCATTCGTCTCCTTGGATCCGGGTTTGGTTTTTCGGTGCTGAGACCGATTTATTTTATTATAAGCTAGTTGATGACCGCCCTGGTACCCATCATGAAATGAGCATATTTAAAATGCAGGGTTATATGTATACCTGTTGATCCGCGTACGACGCGTCGCCATGTTTTTTTTATAAAAAGTTGTATGCAACTTTTAAGAGTTAGTTGCAAGGCAAACAACTCAAAGAAAATTGTATAATCTATCGTTAATGGCATATCAATAAGCATTCGCTAACACACAGCTGGCCAGTCATCACTTTTAATTTTTATTTCATTATACAGAATATAAAGTTTGCACTGATGGTTCTGAATTTCTACGATGATGATGATGTGGATGCTGGTGGTTTTGCTTGGTAACATCATCATCATCATCATCAACATCATCCTTATGATCATCCCTAATGTCAAGTATTTATTTCGACCACGGTGTATTATATATTATTATGCTGATTCTTAAATACAATGAAAAATCACCTTCAAATTGACTTAAGAGGAAAATTTCATAGTTTTCAATTGGTCATTTATTTTGTTTTTGCGAAGAAGATGTAATGTTTTTGATTGTAGTATCGAGTTATCATTAAGTCATAAAAGTTTATGAGATAATTTTATACAAGAGAAGAAGATGAGGATTATAAAAAATGACAAAAAAATGTTTTACGTTTTTGCTACGTGGTTCTGTGACTTGATATTGGGTATAAAAGGATGCACGGTATGAAATTAGTTGTGAAAGATTAATTTCTGTAAAAGGTTGCATTTTGGCGAAAACTGATGTCTATAAGTTGTCTTTTGCCGCGATCACTTATCTGCATACTGTCAGCCTATTTGTAAAATATTGCAGGTGTATAGTAATAATAATTTGTTTATTTTGCGCGTAGAATAATAAATAACTTTCAGTGCACACCACCACATGTACCAAGTAGCGACGTTACCATTATGTAGTGTGAAAGTCAACGTTCTCAAGCTTTCGAGACTGCTGTTCAATCACCCCTTCTCCAGGTGAATTTTATTGTGGCATCAGTTTCCTTAATTGAATTCCTCTGACACCGGAAAAAGGGGATTGCGAAAAAAAACTGTTGCATATTTATGCTGTCAAAAAAGGCTTTAAAATATTTTACTTATCATGTTGGAAAAATCTGAATAATTATAGTGCTGACAGTGAAATGACACAAGATCCAGTTTATTACTACATTTTGTCAGCAACGCGATACTTGTTTAATCTTTATAGTCATGCGGCCATACCGGACGAATATATATGTGTAGATTAAAATAGTCAACACGGGAAGCCACCTAAATACAAGCTGCACATGTAAACTTGGCTATTCATAATACGTGAATCAAAAAGGCGAAAGCGGGTTTATTTGTCTCAGCTCGATCTCATAAGTTTTCTCCGGTGATACGTAATTGGTATATTTGCCATACCTATAAGTAAGGTAGAAACACTGACTTCAAATTGACTCTTACTCTTCTCTTGGTAGAAAAACACGATTCTTGTGCTCACTATCATTTTGCATCGATAACAAAAAACTACTCGCATGTAGCAACCAGCAACCCATTTCAGAGCAGCAGAAATGAATAGGTATGTTGTTGTATTTGTCAACTCGACCTCACATTGATATCTTCAAACACACAAACTTATCGTTATCACCATTATTACATGTCATCATTGACTATTATTGGATGCGAAAGAAGAAAATAATAAAATGCTCACCGAATTCAATTCAGCCATTTTATCACCTTGTTTTATTCTTGATCTTGAACAAAAACGTCGACAAGGAAAAAAAACAACTGTGCCAGCGGAGTAAGGATGAACTTGAATGTACGTCGTAGGTAGGTAGATAGAAGTAGACACGTTTCTGTACATTTTATGTAAGTGTACGCGTAGAACAATGTAGAGACAGCGAGCAAATCAAAGTGTGGATTTTATTTTATGCATCATCGCTATTATCATTATTGTTGTTCTTTACTTTATTAAGCAGAGCAGTTAAACTCAAAAATCATTGTTTGCTCGTAAAGATTGTGGAGGCTCTACTCTCTCACACAATCGGCACAAAAATAGGGAGTACAAAGTTTGGTGGTTGGATACTCACTCACACAGACAGATTTTATGACATGGATGGACGTATAGTTGTTGATGATGCATAATGGCCGGTTGTCTCTCTCCTTGTTGTATTTTTGTGAATTGTTTATGCTTAACATTTATGCAGCCCTACCCCAAAAAGTAATAAGATAATAATAATTCTTCTCCAAATAGAGCCCGATGAAAGATAAATCGTTCGAATAATTGCCGACACAAAAACCGTACTTGTTTTATGGTTTGATAAACAACGGCAAATGAATTGCATTACAATTCTGATTACTACTATTTTGAATATCTGCCGATCTTGGGGAATGACAGTAAAGTAATAATAGTGTAATAATAACACACTGTTGCAGACACACACAAGTATCTAATTTATAGACGGAGAGCCAGATTGCAAGTGTTTTTATCATCTTAATTTAATACAAGCTCCTGCTGCTGACATCTTATTCAATATTCTTGTTCTTGTACTTGCCCTTTCTGTTGAGTGTGTGTATTGCCGTGAAGTGGTTGCCGTTACTACCTTACCACTACCTACTGTAACCTAACCAAAAGTTGCACACGTTATCACGTTATTTAAAAATACGTCTAAATCAATCAACCAAGTGTAATTGTCTGGGTTATGAGGGACCGCTGGCTGTGTGTGATTGAGATACCTTGATTGAAAAGGTAACTAATTACAGGGGACATTTTAATGTCAGATGTTTAACTGCTTATAACCTTAATGCAAAAATACAAATTTTGTCAACTGCCTCCACCTGACATTATTTCATCTTCATCACTTGATGTTGCATGTTTTTTATGGTGTAGTTTGCATAAATACACAAGCAGTTATACATCCTTTATTCTGCCTAATAATGTCATGTACCCATGTACCTAGTTTAGTTACAACCTATCTTGCTGTACACAGACAGAAACGTGCAGCGTTTTGCCACTCATTTTTACATGTTTTTTATATGCATGCGTGGCACAAAATATTATATTTATACTTGTTATAGCAAATTGAAAAGGAGTGAAACGGCCGCATTCAAATCATTATTATTATTGACAATAAAAAGAAGACTACCGCATTGGCTTGGCAGCAGAACCACCACCTCGCTTACCACGACACTGGCAACAGGGGCTTTTCTACAGCTGTCAATCTTCATTGCCATTTGCCGAGCGGTTCCTTTTAGCCCAAATGACGACGACGACGGCCAGTTAAATACAAAAGAAAACAAGAAATGCATGAAATAAACATACATCTTCTGTGGGAGTGCAATGTAATAGAAATGAACAGATAGACAAATAAATGGTAGAAAAAAGATTGAAATTTGGAACCAGGCGAGGGGAAGGTTGATGAGTTGATGATATTTTGATGAATAGGGCAGTTTAGAGAACATAACATCCACCGCCGTGTATACACAAAATAATATATGTTGATTTCGTGCAAAAAGGTAACGCTGCAGACCTGCTCTAGCAGCAAAATTCTGCCCACAAAAAATCTTGTATACATTTTTTTCATACGGAGTAGACCTCAGATGAGACGGAGGTTATTTTTTGTATTTATTGATAAAAAATTTGCATTTTGCATGACACTTATTGCTATAAAAATAAATGTATATTATTCACCTACTTATGTGTGCATTTTGCTAGAAATATGAAAATAATAATATTATATTCGAGACACAACACACACTCACGCGTACAAGTGCAACGTACAAATGAAGTAAATTCTTTTTAATTTTTCTGCAACATGAAAGCACATGTCTCTTGTAAGACCTTATAACGAATGCATTTTAAAATCAAACTTGTAGTGCTGAATATATATACTTCAGATGCTGATATATTTGCATTCATGTTTGACTCTCCAAAACCTAAAGAAATGCTTTGTATATTACGTTTATGAGGTAAACACATGACAAATTATAGTACAAAACAATTTTAGAAAGTAATGTACGTATACGTTTTTCGGCACTTACAGAAAATTCGGAGCCAGCCCTCTTATTTAAAAAGCGTGACATTTATTACCTTTTAGAGTAGTAGCCTATTCCCAAGTCTTATTGTTAGTTACTAACGCCAAATAGCCGAAAATCAGTTATTCAGCATCTCGATTTTGGTTTCATGTTTACGAATAACGTTAGATTTAAAAATCATTAATTTTTAGTGTACAATGTTACCTAGCAGTAGCTGCGGCAACAGTTGTAGAATTATTTACTTCGTATATTCACAAAAATGTCAGCTAGAAGGAGAAGCCACGAGGGAAGAGGTATTGTCGCCACCAAAGTCACAAAGGCCGTCCTCGATGTCATCTTCATGTCATCGTTCCTTAGCAAAAGTATTTATTTAGTTAGCTTCGCTCATCCACAGTCCGCCATTCCATTCATTATCATAAAAACAGTAACAATAACAATTACCCTCTGAAATGCACATGGCTATTCGAATGACGTTTTCCAAATCTTTTTCATTGTAGGTGTGGAAATTAGCAAGATTATAAAAGAGCAATTAACGTGGTCAAAATCACGTAGTTATGAAGATTTAGTAAAGCCACCCAGCTTGTTCCTTCATCTTTGCTTGTTTTTTTATGGATGAACAGGTAAAATGGCAATGTTGTTTGCAGGTACTTAAATGTATAAAAAATGTGTTTCTAGTATAGCCTCGCACGCAACATTGTTGCCCGTAGTAACCAGCTATAAAACAAGGCGAGGTGAAGTGCTGGTGGTGGTGATTGTGTGTGTTTGTCTACCCACCTAAGGAGGATGAGCTATAAAAAGGTGTGTTGTTGTGTTTCATGATGTTGATCGAGTGAGTATTTCATGTGAAGTAGAGTTCGTTCATTAGTATTGATGAGGATGTTGGCAATAGTGTCTCTCTCTCATCTTCAGCGTACTACTCTCCTATGCATGCACGGCGTTTGATTGTGTGCATGGACACATGGATGATAGAGAGAATCACATACAAACAAACAAACCGTCGCCAGAGAACAACGGAATGGTTACACAGACAAAAAACTTGTCCTGTTCTACTGAAAAGCATTGTCAATTGCTCATTTTCATTTCAAAAAATTCATCTCTACATATCTGAAACAAATGGGGAACAAGTGTGAGATTTTCCGACCACCATCATGCATACAGAGAATGATAGCTAGGTGAATTACACTACACAACGCGGAGAGTAAAAAAATGAAGAGTTAATGTCTCGGCAAGTTTAGCAAAAATGGTTTGTTCTTTAAAAATGGTTTATTGTACATGAGCCATAAAATTTAATTTCTTATGCAAAATACTACGTTACATTATCAAACTGAATACTTTGGTGTAGTCGTTGGTAAACGGTATATTGTATGAAAAGTGGCACATGAAAACAAACAAAGAGAAACGGGGTTTCGAATGTTTCATATTATTCTACCTGGCCATTATCACGTCGTAAAATTAGGATAATGACGGTATATGGATGTAAACTGGTGACTCGTAACAGGGTAATGTGATTAAGTTCATTGCTTTCTTGCCAATGAACAACGTGCAACGTTTTTCGTTCCTGTTTTCAAACTACATGCAATCCGACGACGCCGAGACAAACAAATAATAATATGTAATGTTAATTCAGACAATTAATTCCATTCAAATGGGCAAATTCGTGGAGTCAAACGTCACATTCCCATTAAATTCATACAAAATAGCTGCACTTGAAAGCGATTCCTTCCATTTAAGCATTGTGTGTACATTGTTATTCCAGAAACGTTTAGGACCAGTTACCACCAGACAGATATACTTCCCAGTTTTTCGGTCAACTAATTTAGGCATTGGCATGAATAATGGATAATGCAAAACTAGCACATGTGGTCGGTCATGCGTATTTCTTATGTACTTCATTATTATCTTTACATTATTGCCACCCTACATTTATAACAATTGATATCGCGCGCCTCAACTTCAAAACATTGTATAATTATTTAATATAAAAGTTGAATTAAAGAAACTGAGGTGCCCATATTCCGCTGGAGGACATTATTAAGCGCAACAGTTCCAAGAAACATTTTGCTTCAAATTGATAAATCTGCCAAAGCGAGAAAAAAAGTAACAACAGCAGGTTACAATGTGGCTAATCTACTTAACTCCCCAGAATTAGAGTAGTATGCTATGATGGCAACAAACATCCACAGGAAAAATGTTTATGCCCTGTTGCATTAAGAAATTGTTCATTTCATACCTAAATAATATATAAAAAATAAATACAAGTCGAAGTTACCATACAACTACTTACCTGCCTGCCATCCTGTAAAAATAGTGTGTCTCGACCGAACCAGTTCTTCTGTGGATTACGTAACGAAAAAATGTTTTGAGGAAATCTGTCCGAAAATGATGCACCAAGATTTCTTTGCCAAAAAGTATCATCCAAGTAAATTTATTGTGTTATTATTATTATTATTATTATTATTATTATTATTATTATTATTATTATTTCTCCCCTCTCTGTATATCTTTTTGTGCTAACGCTTGCGCCGAAGTTGGTTATGGTTGTATAACCAGCTAGATAATCACGTAAGCACTTTCAGACCACCCTTATTTTTTATTGCTGCATAAAAAACGTATGGAGATGGATCGTATAAGAAAGTGACAGATCAACTCCTTAGTTTTGAAGAAGAAAAAAATCAACAAAACTGACGATAAAAAATCGACGGAAAGATATTAATTTTTGTTGTTTACTTATTGGGCAACCCACCGACGAATGATAGCAAAAATATTGCAACAGTAGATTATGTTTTTTCTCAAAAAATAAAAACCATGTACAGCAAATGCAACACGATTAGTCCCAAAAATCATCGTCGTGTACCTAAATAATGTTACTATATTGTAAAATAATGATCCTCGTAAAATCCATATGAATAGGATGATTGCATGTTTCCAAATATACTGACATTCAATATTAATTTTATTTTTCGAAATCTTTACTCTTTCTCTCTCTGTTTATTTACCTTCTCTCTGCTGGTTTTTTCTCAGCTGTGTACACATGGCGATTTTTTATACTTAATCAGTATTCAGAAAGCATTTAGTTCCTAATTTCAACATAATAATTCAAAGTGCACGTTCGCGTCTCTATATTATACCTGAGACGAGTGAAGAAGGCAGGAGATGGGGTTGTGAACTGACCAACCCTCCTTTTAAGCTCTGTCCCACCCAAACAACATCGCTCAGCGAAACGATTAAAAAACAATAAAAAACGACTGATGGTGGCCATCATCCCCAACTTGAACTTTGCATATTATCTGCCGCTACTACTTGCACTACCACCATTACTATGCACTATCAGCAACACCATGATCAAAGATAACACAACTATAAAAGCGATGATGCGGTAACTTTTTATCTATTCCAATACCATTTGCACCTGGCACAAAACATGCACATAAATCCATATTATATTTTTATATTTATATTATGCATCATCTTCATGTGCCTTCTCCTGTATTGTATTGCCGTTTCTTTTGTCGCTTTCAGAATGAACACTGTATGTATTAAAAAAAAGTTTTTTTTATCGCGTAATTGTTACTGCCTCGTTGAAAAGCAGTTGCTTGATGATAGGAAACCCGAAAGGTAATATTACTGCAAAAACTGAAGGATGTGCACACACCTACTTATCTGGAGTTTTTAAATACTCATTCCGCTGGACTCGCCAAAAAATGCGCCTTTGTTTGAAGGTGGATAACAATACTTAGCAGAACGAGCTAAGCATACTCGTTTTCAGGGTGAAAAAAATATTTTGAAAAAATATGTCTTCAAGGCATTACCACTGTTTGGTCAAAAAATCATTATAATTAATATTATGATTATTATTGTATAGATATCAGTGTGTAATTATCCGTTTCATTGTAAAATAGGGAACATGCATGTGCACCGCAGCGTATTTTTGTGGCGTGAAGAACTGAAAACTTTGACACATTACGGAGATAAAAATGAAACAAACTCACGTTGTTAATTATCTTTGTTTTTTTGGTGTTGTTCACCAAGAGATGAGTATGAAGGAGTGAAAAACAGAGATAAATATTAAATATTCTGTTGTTGTTCAGATTGTTTGTGGGTATGTGTGTACAACGTGCTTGTGACACGTACCTATGCGTTATTTTTCATATTGTGTAAAAAACTCACATTCGTGCCTGATTAGATTAAAGGATCCGTCTTATTGTTAGTCGTCAGTCATTAAAATATTGTCTGTTTGCTACCAAGTCTACTATTACTGTGTATCTGTGAGTTATACATTTTTTTATATTCTTGCGTCTTCTTCTTCTTCTCTGCTCGCGCCTCCAAATCTGATTGTGTTTTATTAGAGACGAGAACAAGACAAAAAATGAAAGGGAAAATAAATACCTTTGGCGATGGAGCCAGACCATTCATTTTGCAAGTCTACCCTTTGCCAAATCACGAAGAAGAGACGAAGGGGAGCTATATATGGTTGGCATGTACAAGTAATGGATTGTCACGCTGCGTACAAAAGCGTGGTGAATGTGATGAATCCAATAAATCTATCTGTGATTACTGATTACAGAAGGATGGAGTGGATGCCATGCAGTGTCGCTATTACCTATTACATTACAGTTCAGCAGCTGTTGTTTCTGCCATCACTTCTGCTGTTGCTACTACTTCTGATGATGGTGATTGTCATATGACATGACAGTACAAAAGGTGCTATTTTGATAACATTTTCTCAAAGTGTATGCGACACAACGCAACGTCGCGACATGCGTGTTGGAGACACGGACGACGCGGAAAAAAGTGAATGGCGATGCTGTGGAAGCCGAGTTGTATGCAAAATAGAAAGAAATGTCTAATATTTGATGCAGGTAAGTGGATTGGTAATTACAACGTGCTTTCTCTCTTTTAAACACTGCTGCTTCTCCTGCTGCAACAGGTTTAAGCCTTGCACGTCGCAAAAATGAAAAGTGTCATAGTGAAACTGTGCTAGAATTTTTTCGCCGGTGTCATTGTCATCAAGAAGGTTGCAATGTTGCGTGCATATTTTCTTGATTGACATCTTGTAAAAGAAACAATATACAATTAAATCGGCAACAAAAGCTTTGGTAAATGGACTATTGTACTGGATAGCTGTGAGTTGTGTATGTTAGAAAAAAAACTGAGCATAATATTTCAATTTTGAAAGAATTGCATGAATAGTCTGCAGATTTAAATTCATTCTTTGATGAGGGAAAATTCTATGGGATTTTAAAGAAAGTCTTTAATGATAACGTAAACACGCATTAGTTTTTTCAGCAGTAATTAGCTAAGACATTTGCTATTCGATCAGATATTCGTGTTCTTATTTACTACAAGCATCAATACTGTACTAGCCAAAAAAGGTAGACACAGGGTAGAACAAAGTAACAAAGGTTTGCGTGCTCATGTAAACGAATTGTTTCGTCTGAAAAAAATTGGAGTAAACGACTTTACTTCTTCATTGATCATAAAAATGCAAACAATTATCAAGTGATATGCAAATTTATTAAATCCTAGAAATTAGAAATTAACATTGGCACTGATATCCTGCAAGCAATCCAACTTTGTAGATTTTTCTCAGAGCAATAAGGAAGATTTCTATTACTGCTTGTGCGCTTCGCTGTCGGGTAAAAATTTATTCATGACGCCATTTCAATGGAACCATTGGGATTGTGATTATTTTGTTGGGTGGGTAAACTATCATCATTTTCAGAACAGCGTCCGATTTGCTGTGTAGCTTCAAACACACGAAGTAGATACGAAGGAGATGTTGATTTGTAATTCTCAATCATAATAATGTTACAATTTTCTGTCCTCATTTACACACAAAAAATATTGCGAAGGTAAATGTCTCCCTGAGATTCCTTAAAGGTGCACACACAGACACCGCGACCACATATTCAAAATAACAAGTGGCAAACTGTATGTTTAACTATATTTTTTACTCTTTTTACACTCTTTTCCATCTTCTTTCTCCTTTTTAAAACAAGTAATTGGTAAGTAATAAGCAGAGGTAGGGTATACCTATAAAAATATATGTGTTCATACATACGCACAACCACTTTACGACGATTTACTAATGAAGTCAAAGAAAATGCAGATAATCTTTTTCGTGTATGCATATTATGTGTATCAAAGTATTTCATGTGGGGCTTGTGGAATTATTGTTATTATTACTATTATTCAGCATTTTCGTCGTGGTTGCTTGTAAAATGACTGGCTTCTGTAAAGCCCTGTAATTTATTTCAAGCTGTTGGAATACTTAAGTAGCCTGAGCCCGATCTGATAACAACTCAACTTCACTCTCTACCAACGCATCAAACCACTCTTTTCGCCTTGCCATGACTGCTAAATACACACACATACTACTTACTTTTTTGAGAAACAATCGACATGTAATAATGATAATGATGATGAGGAGGAGGAAGACGATGGGGACCCCGGTGCCGTGGCACTGCTGCTGATGATCGTCATCAGGATGATATTGCAATATTTTTATATATAATTTATTTAAATATTAATATTCATAAATACAAGAATACAAACTTTCCTGCAAACTCTGAAGAATGAGAGAAGAGAGGAGGGTAGGGCATGGTATGAGAATATTATTTGTACTGGTACTGGTCTTGTTTAGTCTCCATTGTCTTCATTGTCTCATCCCCTTCATTTTCCCTCTTTTTGTCTAACCACATTTTTATACATTTTAAAAATCAGTAAAACGAGAGTTTAACGTTAGTACAGTGTAAAAATGGTTATTTTATTGTTATGATGTCATGCAAATTATGCTAGTTTCTATCGTAAAAACACAATTTCTTAAATAAAACAAACCACAGACCGCTGTTATCTGTACAAAAGAAGTCAAGATAAAATAATTCCACACTATTAACAAAAAGATAACATGTATTTAACCTACCATGAGTGAGGGCATTTACATTTTACTTCATTGACTTGGTATTGTTACAAGAAAAACAGTGTAGATCATCATCAGGAACAACAGGATCGTCATTGTAATTTAATTTGTGAACTGCAACAACTGTCCAAAGTCAGAACATATTTGGTACTAAAGACGAAGACAGATTCCTCAAAACTAGAAGCACATAATTTAAAAGAATTATTTTTCCATTCATGGCTTCCGTAAAACGCGTGAATATATGGCATATAACCCCTAAACAACATGTTCGATTGACTTGGTACGTATACCCTTAGACCCAACAACAACGTGCATACCTGGTTTGACGGTATATCCCAAAAACCTAACCAAGAGCGATGAAGCTACTAGTTTTCACAAATGGCTGACAGAATTATTTTGTTGTTGCTTTTGCTTTTAGCAATATTTTGGAGATGTAGACATATTAATTTGGGGTTGATCAACTTGACGTTTATGTATATATGAATTTTTTTATTCTTCTTTGAATGCATGTCATACAAGTTTTCAACTTTTTTGTTGTAAATTTTTGTTTTTTAATCAGAAAAGTTATTATTATCGAAAACCTCAAACTCATACAAAAATACTCGTTATGTATTTTTGACTAGCATGTAAGCAGGCACACATCTTGGCGTAGTTCTACTCACCGTCATCCTCATCATCGTCGTCGTCATCATCTGGGTAAAATGAAGTTAATGAATGCACACTGAAAACAGAGACACAGCGAACAGAAAATTACTAACGCTTTTGATGCATTGTCAAGAAATCAAGTAAACAAGTAGTTGTAAAAGTGACTTGGCTAAAGGAGGAGTGGAAGTGGACGCCGAGTTAGAATTTTCAAAAGGAAAAATTGGGTCTGTTGCTGGCAAAACTACTTGGTGATGATGACCACTGACGGTGTTGCTGCTACTGCATCCTGCACTGCTTCAATTTTTGTGTTGTTGATGTTGCTATGTCATATTAGTTAGTAACATTTTTTATTATTTAATTCATATTATCAAAATATACTAAAATTGCTTCTTTTGGGGATCGCGATCGTTATTTTTTGTAATATGTGTGTTTTAATGTAAACTGTCATCTCCGCTGATCGATGTGCATCTTTTTCACATTTAAAGCTAAAGGCATTATGGTTACGATTTTACTGATTACTTCATGCAAAATGAGTTGCCACAACGTTACACTCCCCGTTATTACAAGCGAACTACCTCGGGTACATTTTAGCTTGTGGAAAAGGCTACTGAGTTACAGGATTCGCTACATGACAATGAATCAAAGGGTCAGCTTTTTTAAATTTTCTTTAATAGTTGCAAGGTGGAGCTTCAAAAAAAGCCAGTAGTGTTTCTTGTATTCTACTTCATCTGTTATGTTAACCAACATTAAATAAGTTGAACATGCCTTGTGTGTGACGTACTTCTACCGCTGCTGGTGGTAATAGTGATAATAGGGGTGCATTTAAATGGTTCATATTTGCAGGTGTATTTCAATTTAGCCATAAAGATTTTTAAATGTTTTTAGTTTAAATTGATGCTACAATTATTATTTTAATGCATTAAGACACCTAGTGCGAACTGCGCACTTATGCTTTGCTGACAAGATGTAACGATGATCTTTCCACAATTTCATAATAATAAATGGGTAATGACTCTATTTTGGAGGTTGTACTATAAGGCGAAATATTTTCATTCGTAATTAAGCTGCAGAGTAGGTAGCGCCTGATATGCGAGTTGGAGCATGATGTAACGGTGCAAGACGTCAATCAATTAAATATTTACAAAATCAATCATTAGACCAAATGAAGAAAATATAGACATTACGGCGAATCATATGGTGTTTTGGGAGACTTGCTCTTTTAGCACGACGTCACAATTAGTTTAATGATTGGCATGCAGTTTTATTTTAACAAAGTAAGAGCTTTTAGTCATTAAGACTGTTATTGGGCTTCGACAAAATGCTTTAAAATTTTAAACCGAACAACTATTTAAATAGTATAGTCAATAATATAGTTTTGTACGGGCGAGTAGAAATATTGTAAATGGAAAATGTCTGGATTACTACTAAATTATTCTACTTCAACTAAATTATTAACTACGGAAAGCAATTTTAGTGCGATCAGTACGGTTATCTGTATTTACATTATCATGATAACTAACTAGATTGGATTAATGGATACAAAGGACTAACAAAGTATACTCTATTGAAGTTTCTGCTAGTCAAGTATTGTTGCAAGGCAATTTTTTGTTTATCGGGTATTTGTTTAAATTTTCTTTTACTTCGTAACTTAATATCCTTTGTGAAAGTGCTACGGCAAACGAATTAATATTACTATACTATATATGCTTTCCTCAAGTTTTTATAAAGGTGGATTGCACCGTTTTATTTGTACAACAGGGTACCAGAAGGTAAGGTTGTCAGTCTGCAAAACTTCTGTAAATTTACTGCTCCACGTCCTCCACGGTGACATAGTAGCTACACCAATTATCACGCTTTGAAAAAGGATAAACTTGTCCAATTATTGAAAGTAGTGTATTTGAAAGCGTGGTCAAATAATTCTAATGGCAACTTTAAAGATGATTAACCATTTATTAACACTTTTGGTTACTTTTAACGTTTTTAATTTATGAAATTATGTTTGATTAGTTCATCCAAATGTGCCACCGAGTGGAAGATTATTCAAATATTGCAATTGCAGAATACGCAAAAAAAGAAGATTTGGCAAAACAATGATAAATGAAAACCTGCAGTGTTGCTTAAAACTACTAATTTAACAGCGTTAGCAATAAGTTGCACGATTCTTTTGTAGCATTTATATTTTCCAATTTACTCCGTACTTAAAAATTGGCCCTTGTAGTTTAGAAGCCTCCATTTGACTTTTTATGCAGGGAAAAGTGTTTTCAAGTCGTCGAACGACACGAATACTTGATGATTACAACATTTATTTTATTGTGAGGTGAAAAGAGCAATGCTAACTGAATAGCCATTTTGGTGGTACAAATCATGTCGGTCCATCATCGTATGGATGTGTACAGACTAGTAATTAGTATGTATTTTTTAGACAGGCTATATCCTACATTTTCCTACTCCTTGTACAAACTGAGAATTGGGCATTTGTTTACTATTACGGGTTTCGTTATATGAGATTACTTACCTAAATACATGTCTTCAATAAACGAAGAAAAAAACTAGAACGAAATCTTGAACGCTTTCCTATCGGTGATTAGATAAAGACGTGAGGTTGCTGGTTTGGAGGTGTGTAGCTATCTCACTTCATACTTCATAAAAATGATTTCTGTTTTGTTTTTATATTATTTGATTGAATGAATGACTCTAACTCTCGTTATGACAAACCAATTAAAGGGGACAAGCCTCTCAGATCAGAAGTAATGATGGCATGCATGGTGGTAGTGTAGTTGGTAGTAGAACGCGATTGCCCTGCTATTTAAAATATTGCACGCAACGCACTCACCACCACTGTAATGCCTTAAAATATCACATCATGACAGCATGAACCAATCCATGACCTGTGACGAGACGAGTACCGAAGCTTGATCACAAATCACAACATGCAAAAAGAACCATCAATGATTTTACAATAATATATCGTCGGTCACCGTGATTATGATTAATTACTAGATAGACATCGACATCACGTGTGACGTGTAAAAATACAACTGACAAGGAAAAGAAGATGGTACACACTCTCAGCAATGCACACACACACACACACACACACACAATATTATCATTATTTAAAAGTGGATTGTTAACGTTTTTGCTGCGCATTCTTTAACTTGCTTCTCTACAGAAAAAAAAGTTATTCGCTATGCTGCTGCTCCTATCTCCATGCTGTTGGCCTCTGACCCGTAGCGTGCTGTGTCTAATGATTTCACCTGAAAGAAATCAAACGTCAAAAGCATCACAATTTTTTGCTTAAAAATGCTAGCTAACACTCTTCTTTTCTTAAATTCTGTACACGAGTACATATTTGTGCATCTTGTCAAGCAAATTATCATGCATACAGCAACCCTTCTGGTTCGCCTGCTTTACTCCCATGTCTCTCCCTCTCTCCTCTCCCTCGCATCTCCTCTCCTTTGAAGTCATCGTAATCATCATCAAGTAAATTACGAAAACGCCAATTGTAAGGAAAACCTATCTTATTGTTTAGATTCGAATATTTTAATTGCAATGCAGACGTTAGTAAAGGTTGGAAAAACAAGGGAGAGGGAGAAGAAAAAAATGAAACGGCCTAACCATTTCTTGTTGGGATGCCCCATTACTCCGCCTCTCTTTCTGCGAATTTGGTTTACACGTAGAGAGAACCAACTTTGCCGATAATTTCCTGATGTTTCAGATTTTACTTGAATTAGTTTTTGCGTCGAATCGGTTAATTTATATGAGGTGTGAACAGGCATATATACTCATCAGTGCAACTTGCACGATAGAAAAGAAAGGGTGGAGAAACTGCAGGTATGATTTCATTTCTATTTAAACAACGAATGACAAAAATGCTTTGCTGCTCTGAGAATTATACTCCTCAGTTGATTGTGCATCTTTTTAACTTTAACAGAAATAATTGTCGATGTTTTTGCCGTTATATATTCAAATGTATATCGCTATACAATAAGAAGTATCACAAAATCTCAGATCACCCCGCCGCATCAAAGATGCAAAAAATATAAATGCTCGCATTCAACATATCATACAATGCATTTATCAGATGTTATTACGAGTTTATCGTAAGGAAGATACCAGCAATTACTTGTACAATAGCACTATATTCATTTAAAATCTATATTATCATGAGAAGGTAAAATTTTGAAAATTTTCCCTTTTTCTCGTATTCTAAAGCAGCTGTCGATCGACTGCAAGGGTTTTCTGAATTTCAAAAGATTATACGGTGCATTGTCGATAGCCTTTATCGGCTTATAATTCAGTAGCAGCAGTAGCATCTTCATGATCATTTTGTAAAATTAAAATTCATGCTGTAATATGGGGTTCCAAATAGTTAATATGATACTCCTAAATTCAGCACGAAGAAGATGCATGGGTTCACAACATTGATTATGGGTGCCACTTCTTGAAAACTATACGGTAGCTATTGTCAAAAATTAGTTTTAATGAGTGTAGAGTGAAATAAAATGTTATTGGTCTGCCCGTATAGCGCCATGAATCATCAGCAGCAAGCAGTGCAGCGCTACCGGGCAGTTTAATCAAGCTAAGTTTACGAAAATCATTATGTTGCATGTTACGATCCTGACCATAGATATTATGACTGGCAAAAATGCCATTATTCTTAAGTCTGACAGTAGTACTCGGCAGCATTATGTAGCACACTACGAAGACATCACTGCTGCAATCATCAGTGAATTTTATCACTATTACTATTATCTCACAGTTCAACTTCAACATCTATAAAAGCAATAATAACAGATCTTCTTTTTTATGGCATTGGCATGTATTGATTTTCTTTTCACTTGAATTACGAGATTTTCTGCATGCAACTATACAAGTGTAATACCTAATTGAAAACCAGATATATACCTAGGTATCTCATAAAACGACTCATGAGAGGATTTCTAATGTGGGTAAGCAGTAGGTAGTCGGTATGAAACTGCTGAGTAGCTTTTCTGTCGACATTGATAAATTCATTACTTTTAGTATCGGCGAAATATTTAGTTTTCAACAAGAGGGCTGCTGTATTGGCGTTGGCAGGTACCTATGTGATACTGATGAAGTGGAAACAAAGGCGAAAATAGAGAGAAAAAAATGTAGATATGCTGATAGTATATTGCATTCATCATGCATTATTTTGGTATTGACGACCACCTGTTAAGTGGAACGCGTCCAGCAAAAGAAGCTCAACAAATTACGAAGAAGGCAAGAGCTCTTTTGAAAAATAGGTATAGCAATATGCAAATGTAGGCAGATATTATGTACTCTGGTGAAATAGGGACGGACGAAGACTTCATTGCGGCTCCTGCTACAACTGCGGCGAATCAGCATTTTAAATCAATATATAATTCAGAACATGACAATATAAACATGGTGGTGATGATTGGTGATGTGTTGCTGGTGGTAATCCTTTGATAAAACATGAATTCAATTCACCCCATGTCGATTTTACACGGTCTGACATGAATTTATGTCATGCCATGCCATAATATAGCAACAACCATAAAGAAACAGAAGCTCTTGCATACATGATTTATCAACAATCTACTTGAGCGATCGTACACGCTTTTGAAATGATTCTGGGTGTTTGCAAACGTCAGAGTGGAATGAATCCATTTGTTGTTATATTTTTTATAATTATTATTAATTATTATTTCAACACACGGCAGTGTCTAACATAATGATGCCATCGCGTATTCACAAGGATTGGTTTTTGCAGGGGTAGTGTTTGGTTTGTTGGCATGTGGTTGAGGCGTTAAGTAAGATGTTTCCAAGACAATAGGATTAATTAAGCGGGCTTTAATGATTTATTGAACGATACGAATTTTTAACTAGTCACCGAAACTATTCATCAATGGATGATATAATGACGATAATTAGTTCTTGGATGCATGGAAAATGTCTTGCCAACATAACATAAGGTGATCAATATATAGCATCTTATAAACGAAAAATTCCTCTGCGGTATTTTTTACGGTGTGACACAAAGTGCACGCATATTGCAGTATGTCTACGCCAAAGCCCAAGGAGATAAAGGTGAGAACACGGAAAATAAATAATGAACGGAAAGATGAAATAAGTTCGACACATACGTTACGTATTTCACATCTATTGCAATGAGATGAATATGGGGCAACGTGAGACGTTGTTGATTCGTGACTGTCTCTTCGTGAAAGATCATGGCATTGTTGTAGTCGTCGCATGTTGAATGTTGTAAGTATGATTACAAGTGCCGGATTTTCTTATGTATTTATTTATTATTTGCTATTAAGGCTTAGAAGGATCTCTTCACAGTTTGTATGAATATGTAAGAAAGAACGCTTTGCTGGGCGTCCTCAATAAGTTCAATAAAGTTTATTTAGAAGCTTCAACCGTCTTACTTGTCCGTAACGAACATAGTTGCCACACATATGAAAAGGTGGCCGAACACAGAATCATTTCCACACATTACATGATCTTTATTGAATTATCTTCACGTATTGTATATATATAGTATGTGGAATGTTTGCATACATACATGTATGATATTCCATTACAGTAAATTTGCAACAGGACACGAGAATAAAGTGCAGATCTTAAATTTTTGAAGTACATATAATTGCAAATGCATAGTTTTCGTACTTAAGATTACATATTTTCATATATCATTTCGTACTCAAGAAAGCTGACTTGAATACCTATTAATACCACATTTAAATTGTTTATATTATTTCATATATACTCGAGTTACTAGAACGGAGTTGTAACATTAACATTTTGATAGGATCTATGTAGTTTCATGAATTTTGTATATTGACTCTTTTATCGAACTTAATGCATGCTACCAACAGCAAAATATATAATATATATATTTATATATAATATAGTATATATGATGTATATATTTAATATGTATTTATCCTATAGCTACATATTCAAGATCATTTTTACGTATATTTTGACGTGCTTGACCAGAAACAATTACTCTATATGACTTAATAAATGATCACATTAGAAAGTGGACCTAAAGGTCACTGGTAAAATAAATAACGTGAAAAAATAGCAATAAACCGTGTAATCAAAGGCAAGTTTGCTTTCTAAAGCAACGTACCATTAATCCTTAAACTCATCTGGTACAGCTGCTAAGAATAGGCAAAAGTCGATTATTAAAGGCAAGGCGATAATTAATATATTTCTGCGATTTTGAGAGGTGACGAAAAATACCTAGTTACGTATTTGTAATTCCAGACTCATGTGGCTTATAGTACCCGAAAATCCCTCATGCAACAGTTTATCTAAACGTCCGGCAATTGCGACCAGTTTTATCGAAATAATTAAGCATGTCTTTAGCGATAAAATAGTAAAAAAGTAACTGCGATAGTTCCAAATATGACCAATCTGAACTGTATATTTATCCTATTTTCTCATTAAAGGGTAACCGTTGACTGTTATAGTATGTCATTTATGCAGAATTTTAAGTTTGTCAACACGAAAACAAATTTAATGGGAATAGTCGAACAATACATAATTTAAGTTGGTGTCGTCTGACTTTTCAGTGCGTTGAATAATTTCCGCGACTGTACTCTGACGTCTTCATCGGAATGTCTGTTCATCAGCGTTTTTGCTTTCTCCTTTACTCGATCAATTGCATTAACCCCGAAAATTGCTGCATACCTAGTGCCACAATGACATAAAATGAATTCTATTTCTACAAATAAAGATAACAAGAGTGATAACATGTACATGTACAGTGGTACAGTAATTCATCTTACATGGTGTCAGGAGCGGCAGCTTTGTCCTCTGGAGGTAAGTCCAGAATCGGATTTAATTCGTGTGTTGTGGCTGTGCAGGCTAAATTTGCCAGTAAGGTGACTAGACGTAAAACAACATCACGCTCCTCTGATAGATCCATCAGGTACAGCAAACGTTTTGGAGCCTTGGGACATAAAGTTCATTATTGCAAAAACTTAAATGTGATTTTGTGTTGAGCTAAAACTTCGACTGTATTTATATACCTGAGCAGCTAATAAACTAGGGACCATATCTTCATTGGTTGATAAATTGACCAAGAGTTTTAAGGATTGCAATCGGATTGCCGGCGAAAGCTGGTCAATCAATGAATACAATTTATGCAGAGCTGGACAGAATTCATCGTGCCAATCTGACAGTACGGCTATGTTTGCCAAGGTGGTTAGAACTGCATCTACAAGCTCTTCAGCGTGCTTTGAAACATCTCCAATATACGACAGCAGCATTGGCACCATGTTCTGAAATGAAATTACAATTTTCAATACATTTTAAGAATCATGGACACGCTGTTAGCTAAAATTTTATACTGCATTTTACCTTCATTTCCTTTTGATTTTGCTCATTCAATGCCATATTCCCAAGTGCCCGAATGGCTGCTAACCGAATTTCACTTTTTGGATGAGTTAGTAAATTCTGCAGTCTTGAGAGACAACCTGCTTCTCTGAGGTTGTTTTGGTTTACATCAAATGTAGCAAGGTTGGCAAGTGTAATCAACGCACGTTCTAATACACCTTCATCAGAGGTATACAGTAGTGCCACAAGAGTTTTCGCCTCATAGGTATCCATTGCACTAGAAATATATAATAAGCAGTAAATTGTAGTGACTGTGGAGAAATTAAATTTAACAATTTGAATATTGTTCCAAATGGTTAAATTTATCGACATACCGTCCTTTAAGGCTAAGTGACTCCAGCTTTTCCTTCAATTCATCACTAATGTCTTGAATGGCTTTGTCATTTTCTCTTGGAGGTTCTTCACTTGCCAAACCTATATCTGGACTTTTTCGCGCAAGAGATCTCCTTGACCATCTCTTTCGAACCGGAGATCCGCTGTCGACAGGGACCAATGACAAATTATCAGACGACCTGCTAGCAATGAAGTGACGTATGTCAACAGGACTGAGAATTCGTGGGGAGCTCCATGGTGAACACTATGATTCCACACATAACATTAAAGTTATACAATGACATTAAAAATTAAAGTATAAAAAGAATCTACAAATTACTTGAAGACTACGTGGTCCCATTGGGTGTGACGTATGACGACCAACAGGCCCACCGTTCCCCTGTATGGCTAGCATGGTGTCAGCAAAATGTCGCGCCCTAAAGTTTAACTCCCGAATCCTTTCTTGAACAGACAAAGGTCTGAGAATAATACGTCCGGAATTTGAGACATCGAGATTACCCAACAATGCATCTGTCTGAGTCGTTTGTGACAACCTTCTAAAATACAACCGTGCTTCGCCCTCAGGATAGCTCACTAAAACATATGAGTAGAGGTTTTGTTAGCGAGAGCTAACTGTGTTTCAAATTAAAACCATTAGCAATTTTTTAAGCTTACAATCTCCTTCCTTACGACGCCGTTTAGATGACTTGAATTTGTTCCTTGTGTACTTCAACTAAACATAATATTTGATCGACTCACAAC
Organism: Callyntrura sp. NNG-2020; assembly: GCA_027744055.1. NCBI lineage: Eukaryota > Metazoa > Arthropoda > Collembola > Entomobryomorpha > Paronellidae > Callyntrura > Callyntrura sp. NNG-2020. Next base: position 30,227 of record JAHZNE010003101.1, read on the forward strand.
TCAGAAACATTTTTGCCACATTATCGTCACTGATCCTGGACACACTATTTGTGTAAATGCATCTATAAGAAAGCATACTGTGCAGGTCAGCGTTAACTATAGTTAGGCGGAATGATTGGACCAAATATATGTTCGACAACTTAAAGTTGACATTAGTAATTAGCAAACAACCGACGCGATCGATTGCTTTGACGTTGGCACATTTTGTTGAATTGAAGTAATGATTTATCTTTTAACATTTAATTGGCCATGCTCGTCATGTGGCATGTCTTTAAAATCACAAACTATCGTATAAATCACAGAGCTACTTTAAGAGATCAAGATTGCTGATGTCTAGAATAGACGTATCACTCACTTCTTAAATATATTTTACAGGTTAGTTGAAATAATTACTGACAACTGAAAACAGAATTTGCAGCACTGATGATGTATAGGGTGTATATAGCTGCTACGAAAATAAGTTCTCAATTTGACGCCCAATGGCGATGCAGATGTGTAAAACAAAAGCTGGTATGTTTCGAGTGACTAGATGATGAAGTGAGGGGTAATAAGTTAATGAATGAATAAGGTTTGTCTAACGTACTTCAATTATAAATGCTACTATTATTGCAAAGTTTCATTCAAACTTACATTTAATAAAATTTTAGTTTGTAAATTAAGAAATTCAGAAAATGAATTGTTGCTTCTGTTTACTGTCGTCCTACCCCATATGATAACCTACGATACTGGCCTAGCCTAGCCAGTAGGTAGTCGAGTAACTTGTGTGGTGAAAGTAGTATTGGGTGTTTCTTCAGCCACCCCTAAACTTGCTAATGAAGTACTCTACAGCACAATACTAAACAGGTTGTTACTTATTACATAGTAACTATAAATCATCAAAGACTGTATAATCAAACATTACTTCTGCTTTCTGCAAAAAGTTGATAAAACTGGGATCAGACAGCTTTACATAAATTATAGTTAAATTCAAGTGAAAGGACAAGAGGAGAGAAAATTACCTTTAATACAGTATGCAACGTTAATCGGGATGGGATTGTAACTAATTTTGAATGCTACAAATGCTAAGAGTATTGACATGTTAATAATACCACTAATTCAATTATGAAGTTCCAAAAATATGAAGTAAAATATTATTGTTTTGATTTTGTTGCATTTGCATTGCATCTATAGTTGATATATAACTTGGTGTACTGGGGAGTTACAGACGAGCGGATCCCAGTGGCATTAGCAGTCCATGGAGCTTTTGCCTCTAGGCAAGCACACACAAATAATACAGGAATGAAATAGAACTAAAGTTTCTCTTCTGGGATGGCTGAGAGGTAGTCCAGCTATTCCAGCCCAGCACAACCAGGTTGAGGGAAATGCCACCAGACAAAATATATCTAACACCCGAAATGTTCCGAATCTGCACCCGACAAAAATTATTTTGAGCACCGACCGTAACTATCTCCAGCAAAACGTAACTTGCGACCCTTTATAATTACCGAGCCATTAAAACCTTTGAAATCGAGAGAATGACGAAATAATTGAAGGATCACGCTGCATACTTTCGACTCATGGCAACTTCTGTGTAAATGATTTAAAGATATGATATAATACAACAAAATTTTGTTTCATTTGTTATTTACACCCAGTGACTAGGTCTAAATAGGCAACACAATGCAATATGACATTTTATATTATATAAAATTGTATTAAATGCAAGGAAGTGGTTCCATGCATTACCTTGTCTACTTACAAATAACGAAAGTAATTGAACAATCCAGCTATAAATTAAATTTTTGAAATTCAACCTTCAATTATAAAATACAAATAAATTACATTTCTAGAAATTTCAAGCTTCAATTATAAAATACAAATAAATTACATTTCTAGAAATTTCAAGCTTCAATTATAAAATACAAATAAATTACAATTTCTAGAAATTTCAAGCTTCAATTATAAATTACATAATGTAATCGACAATTGTAAGTGGTAATTTATCTGTCTTTGCTTTTGGGGCAAATTGGCAGTAATTATTTCATTAAAACGTGAGTCCTGCCTTAGCGCTGTCACCTTTTATTAATTAAAGGGGGGGGGGAATCTAGTATCCAAGAATTTCAACCTCTAGCAGTTCGATATTGCGTACTAGATTTTAGAATTAGAAATTAGAAGGTAGGTATAAATAAGGCGTACCTATTATATAAGTATATATATTTCTTTCATTTATTTTGTAAAATTTAAGAGTACAAATAAAATGCCATATTAATTTTCTTTCTCTCAAATATATCTAATTTTTAGAATATATATATCATCATTTTTTATTAAAAGACCTTAACACTTTTTTACCTCTGACAAAATACAAAATTGTGATGCAAAATGGATACAGCAAAGGTTATAGATGGCGCCAGCTAACGAAGCAATATACCATTTACATAGCTTTAGAAAAATAAATAGCCAAAATGGCACATTTTATCAGGTATGGAATGATTTCTTACGTTCCTGAACATTATGGGCGTTGAACATTGGGTATTTTAATATTTTAAAATTAATTAAGATTGTCTTATGCTTTTTATGGACAGTAAAGTACATACATTACACATAAAACATGTATGACATAGTTACAGCAGCTGTTGCTGTCGTGGTCGATGCGGGCACTAGTTTGTGGCAGATTGTTTATAAACATACCACCGTATGTGTATTGAATACATGGGAAAGTGTATAAACAAATTATTGGCGCACATCCCCGAACTTTGTTCAAAAGATATAGTAATTCCTCAAAAAGTTGGCCTTATGTGTATAGTATGCTATTTTCATAGACAATTCACACTAGGTATTTACATTGACTGGTAAAAATACTTTTCCACTCTGGAGATAGAAAGAACTGACACATAAGACACAACTATCGAATCGCTTGCATCCAACAATTCTAAAGCAAAATGTAATCACTGACAGTTCCACACGCACATAGCCGACTTCGTCCTCGTCGTCAATTTATTAGTCGGGTAATGGGTACCAATTCTGCCGGGTGGAAAATACATCCATCAGCTTGTACGATGCCGAACTTTCGTCCTAACACATTAGCTGCTCTTTAAAAAGCGATCTGGTTCTGGTTACTGTTGAAAACTCATGGTGCACCTAGGTTTAGCTGTAGTCGGAGGGAGTAGTAGGTAGATGGTAAGCTGGGCTAGACCTAGACCTACTATTGACTATACCTACCAACGAGAAACAGTGCAGATGGTCCCACCTGGTTTTAGTTTCATTGGAGTAGGACCGTTGTGCTTTTACTGCCGCACGATGTAATTATCTTTGTATCTTTATTTTAGGTTTATACGACCATGTCGGTCATACACCGTTACAATGCATTGATATGTAAGTCTGTCTGTCGGTCAGTTCACTCATGACGATCACCAATGAGGTTGAACACACAAACACACTATTCATTTTTCGTCGAGTTAGACGCTTGCGACGCTCTAAATATTTATCGTTACTATAAGTAATAAGTACTGTTGTATGACCATGAGGACTAACAATAAACTTATGTGGACAATTACGTACAGCACAACTTTAAATTTTTACTAGGGACAGTCTAGTAGTAGTATGAACAACTATTATAGAGACACATAGGCATTGAAATCCCGTACGCGAACAAAAAACTTAATTTCCATTGCACTTTCACATTTAACTTTAACTGTTTCATAATGCATAACCCGTATATACAACAACAATAAGCAATATTCTCATTATCCATCTCTATACTTATCGTTAGATTAAAAGATAAAAACTAACATTAAGACGAGAAGTCAAATATTGTGTCATCCATCATATTTCGTATCAACGTATACTAAATATGTGTACTGATATGGTGAACGAAGCATTTTTTAAAGCTAACGCTGTGATTTATTGGTGTTACGTGACGTAACTTGCGTCTATTTTGATATAGCCTTATTCTCATCTCATTGATAACGCGCATGCCGCTTGCATGCAGAGGACAGCTTAGAAATATTCAATTATTCCGCTTAATATTATCTTAAAATGTAATACATTTTAAAACACAACGGTGCATTTATTTTCAACAGTACAAGGTGGACGAAATATATAGCGAGCGCTAGCGTTTACTATTTGTTGCATCTATGCATTTGCAAGTATTTTTAGTTGTATTTGGTAATCAATTTAGAACGCGATCATAATCATAAGAATGATAGATGATATTTTCAGTCGCATACATACATTTTATTTTTGTGCATTCATGTCATTGATAAGATAAATATACAACGCGTCGTAAAAGAACTTGTATAAAACCAAATATTTGAACTAGACGAAAAGAAGACAAAGAATTCAAACAAAAAACCATCGATTCTGCCGATACTTTATTGTAGTTGTGTAGAGATAAATAAAGCGTAACATTGACCATAATTTTCTTTAACGATCAACATAATTTTTTTTAGATACAACCAGTTTTGGTTTTTGGTATATGTATGCAAGAAAGAGCTAACCATACTGTGAAACCCTGCAAGTTAGCTTTTGCCACTGGTATTAATAACTGTAGAAATTTATGATAGAATGCCTGGATCTGGGACAAGTCGTTCTACAATACTTTCCATGCCCCGTTACAAGGGTATTTACTATACGTTGAGTGTCATCTGAGATCTGAGATATATGTTATAAGCAGTAATTACTAGTATTGAACTTACTTTTGACGAATTACAATAACAGCCCATGTAAGATGCCAGTCCAGTCCAAAATGTTCCATAGATAGACACGTAAAAGTTCCGAGCGTTTCCGATTAGAATTTGCGTGGCTTTCTGCATAAAATGTACTAGAACTAGAGAACTGAAGGAAAGAATGATGCTACAAAGTATAAACATGTAATATACAGAACGGTATTAATTCAGCCCTTCCGTCCGGTCCGTCGTGTTAATGATTTTAAAATCACAAATGAAGAAAGTTTTGTAAATGCCCATGCACATTTTAATTTTATAAAAATAAACCTTACTATTGTAATTATGTTTTTTTAAATATTTCACCTAATTCATCTAAATAAAACCCTGTAAGCGCCGTAGAAAAGATGTACTTTAGTACATCCACATGCTGACAATTGTCGCTCACATTACTATTTTAGAGCTTATAGGTTTACATCTTGATGATATACCATGGATGTATAATATTATAGTTATATTATAGATCTATAGAGATAAAAATTGAGACCTGACTTTTTCCGATTTCATCAAATACGTATTATGGGTGCCCTCAACTTGATGTATTGCCGTGAATTAAGGAAAACCACCGAGTGACAGAAATAAAAACGAATGGAAGGTCAAACAGCATGACAAAAGTAAGTGATTTTGTCACTTAGCAATCGTCGGTCATCAGTATTTCAAACAAATTTTCTATTTCGTTATATCAATGAAATCGTAAAACGGGTATCCAGATGCACATATTTGTCATTTACAACCCGCGAATTAGGAAAACGCTATTCAGAAAGACGGTTTTTTGCGGGACTAAAATCAGCGTATTTAATTGTACATAAAAGGATTAGTTAGATAATGATTCAATTCATTCACGTCGTGCAGTTCGTTTTGTTAGTTGTTAGAAGTAACTCACTCACAATAAACGGTAGCCCGATCCACCATTTACACATGACGTATTGGTATATATTTTTTTGCAATTCTTGGATGTTTGTTCTTGTTGGCATGCTTCTATCATTAAATAGTCCTTTATATTAAGTTTCAGCCAAATCTGCTGCAAATTTTTTGAATAAAACTATATCAGTCGTATATTAATAAGATGCATGCATTGCAATTCTGTTCATGGCATCAATAGGTCATCAGTAGTTCCTGTAAACTATAGTACGCGGTTCCAATTACGGACAATTTCTAATTGAAACTGTAAGGTTGAGCATGGAATTTCGCATTTGATAGGTACATACTTATTTGGAGAGCTAGTTAAGTCATAAAATACATGATTATGATTACAATCGCAATTTACTAAATTTACTAAACAAAACTGCAGTGGCTGAACAGAACAGTCTGAGTTTAATGAGTAATTGAGGTTCATCAAATAGGGTTTAAAAACTTCCTTGATTTTTATACATAATGCAAATTATTAGACCGAGTTACTGGTGTTTTCCCCATAGGGCGGTGGTACCACATGCATGCTCCATACATAATTCATGTTACCCTACCATCTAACTATCTTTAAATCGTATATTTCACCACGACGCTCATCTTCGTATAAAATTACAGGTTCCAGCATCTACACACATACACATCTACACAGTGTATAGTATAGTGTTGTGTTCAATGGAAACAGAAAGATAACGTGATATTCTTTGAAATAGTAATGGCTGTTTATTAAATTAAAGTTTTAAAGTTTCTGAAAGTTTGGTAGTATATTTAGCTACCATGATATTCTTGGTGTGCCTATTTAGACACGGGGTTACTAGTACCTTATAATAAAGTTCGTTTGTTGTTATTTATATCATATACGCTTATATATTTGTTATATACGTTCTTTTCCCTTTCGTAGGTTCCCTTTCGTAGGGAACATGTAAAAAAGTTTAGGTAAAAAGACTCATAAGAAACACGACCTCCGCGTGAATCTTACCACACAGGAAAAAACAGGGAACCTCGTGGTTAATAGATAATACCAAAAAGCTTGATTGTAATAGGAAATGATAATGATAATTTAATATATGTATGTTATTACTCACCGCGTTGACCGTCATATGATTGTTTGTAACAATAACTATTAAAATGTGATAGTGGTGATGATGATGAATGTTGATACATGCCAAATATACGTGTTAACAAATAAATTGGCCATTGCAATAATCTCATAATAATAATAATAATAATCTGCATAAACGAATGCTGCTTGTTGACGCGATATGTGACTTCCTAAGCAACTTACTTTTTAATTCGGCGTACTGCTTTCTCATATGGCATGCTCAATATGGTATGAATGAACCATTGTTTCCGACAAAGCCGATTAATTCTTTACTGCATGCGGCCTCACCACAACGCACTACTGCATTACCAGGGACATGCTAAACGTGACAGGTCACAGAGGTAGGTACTTTGGAATTCTGTGGCCTCAAATCAGGTATTTTGTCTGATTGTTTGTGTATGCTGAGAACCGCGGCACGTAGTAGTTGGCGCAGGGAAGTAGGGGATGCTGAGGTAGCTGACTTTTGAGCTGAGCCTCATTGACCGTTTACGAATAACCGTTGACTTTGAGGCTGGTAATATGACCGGTAATGTAAAATGACCAGTGGCCTGTAACTGATTGTTGACTGGCGGTACCATTGGTTGTGTAGACATCTGTTAATAGCAATTCTTATGTTGTTTCCGTGTGCCATGTCAAATCAGAACAAGATCCTTGAACGTTTCGACTTTTGGAAATTGATTTCGTAAAAATGTTGTTATAGTTATACGTCACCAGTTCTAAGTTTCCAACTTTCCCACGGAGTCAAACCATGCGGAGAAAAAATCCCTTCCTGTCCAATATAATCATGTATTGAAATAGTTTCAAGCTGCGCTGATACAAAAACCACCGATAACACGTGCCTACAACTTATTCGTTTTAACTTGAATACTCGAAACAATAATCCAATGAAATAAACATATTATGATCATTCGTTAATAAGAATAGGTGCCCATTTTCAACATAACTTCATGGATCCAACGAATAGTTGTGTACGATTATTATTTAGAATAAGTTTAATTTCCAGTGACAATACTACCAAGATTGAGATGAAAGAATCAAGTGCTATAAATCGCCCGAGGTGCTAAGTAAATATTTGTTTAGAAGTAATTCTTTCTACGAACAATTGACTCACTCACTCCTTGAGTACTTTAATTATATCTGTATGAGATTAAATGAATGTCACAAGCGAATATAGAGCGTTTTGCGTACCACGGAAATGATGGCAAGAATTCCTACTCGATCAAAACCAAAACCCCGACGTCATGGGACGAGCCATAACCCTCATAAAACCAATCCTTCTTTGTCACACTATTTGTCTATAATGTTTTTCTAACTTGACAAACGACTATACCGAACCGTCATCGTCGTTTCTGACGAACGCAAATAAGCAAACCAGTACACGTTCATTAAAATGTGAACCCTTTTTTAATTCGCATTTAATGTTTTGTATCTCTCGCGAAGTTTTATCTTGTTATCTTTCAGACTCTTTAGTCTGTTGATTCGCAAAACTACACATTGATAATATGCAAAGCAGTAGGAGTAGGGGGGACACGGGGGATTGTTCGATTGACCTTGTTAATGCATTAGAGTCTGTATTCTTTAACGTAGAAATTACCAGGCTTTGGGGGGATTCATCCCCTCGTCCCCCCTGTTCCTTTAACCCTGATAATAATTTTCATTCACATTTTAGAGTGTTGTGTTAGATACGCTTGTTGTGCATTCATCATGGTCCATGAGTCATATCTATGTCTAATACTCATATATTTTCTGGAAAGCTACCAACTATCAACTGAAAAGCATTGATTTGTGATGGCGTCACACCGAGTCTCATTTGTGCATCAATCAGCACAAATTAGCTACATATTCGCGAACGGCGAACTGTCAAAAGAACTGTGTCCACTTGTATCAATGAACAAATGTAATTGTCAGAAAAGAGAGTTACAGAAATCTATTGGGAAATTGACTGACAATTCTTATGAATTCTGAAACAAATTTCAACGTTCGTGCAGCATTGTCTTTGAATTCCACTCTCAAGATTCGTTGGTTAGTTCGATTCTAAAGTTATGCGGTAAATAATGTCAATTTTTCACTTTACCCGTATGAAATGTTGGGCTAATAATGTGAGTGGTATGCATTTTACGTTAAATTTAAATATATGGAAATATTCCACCTTAACTTTAACTTCTGTAGCAACCACACAGGCCATCATTTTTACACCAAATTCTATACGTATATGTGTAGCTTTTATCCAGTTTGAACAGTGGTCAACTTGATATGGCGAAAAGCGACCTTCGCCATTTTGGAGCACTTCCGGTGAGCGAGCGTCATACCTGTTTATGGCAAGAAAATTTCCCTGTTGAAAATGCATGTACTTGGATGTGTCATGTGTATTTGTTTGTAGACGAGTACCTTGTGTCAGTTATCGTATATCATTACAGTCATTGTGCAGTTCAGTCTTTAAAAAGTTTAAAGTTCTGTTCACGGAAGTAAATAAATAAACAACACTGGTGATGTGTCATGAAACCGTTTTTATTGCATATTGACCATATCCATTTCTGTACTTCATACATACTTTATAAATACTTATACATTCACATTTGTACAGTGACAATATTTGCATTAAAAATAATAGTTTTAGTTGCTTTTTAGGAAAGATAATGAGTCGACGGTTGCATTGGGTATGATTATGATAACTAGATAATTAATGCGCATTTCTTTGAACTACTTTCGATATACTCACCATAGCATTAGCAGCATAATAAGTCATAAACCAAATTAACAACGATTATGGCTTTATAGTAATGAAATTGCTACTCGTGAAATAATGTATTATTGCACGTCTATTTATAAAATCCACGTCAAAACGGAGACACGTATTTAATTTTTATTTACATGAGTAAAATATAGCTTTACCACACAAGAATAAGTTAAATTTTAAATTTGCACGTAGTAATTCGTAATTTTTAATGTTTATACTACAGGTATTTGGCTTCATAACAACCGAGCCGCGTCTAACATTTAACTAAGCAAAATTCACCATTCCGTTTTATAAGCATGATGAAGTTTTTGAACTATGATCCCAGAAGACAATGTCTCTGTATTCCCACGATCACATGGATTACAAACACAGGGAAATTTGCAAACTCAATTATACTGTCTGACCCAGCCAGAGTATTGATGAAATAAATTAGTATGCAAAACCTTTTTATGGCTCCAGCAGATGCATACCATATGTTGTACAATCAACAAGTTCGGTTCTTTGAATTATGCCTTTACTGTTCAGCTACTACGTATTACAGAAGCACATTATCCTTCTGTGAAACAGTTGACAGGATTCTTTTAACTTAAAATGCGCGCATAATGCTTCTCTATGTCACGTTTTAATCAAGCGCTTTAAAAGATAGAGACTTACTCGCATGCTAATTACTGAAAGGTCAGCCCCCTTCTAATTGCATTGCTGTGCATTCGAAACACAATTTTCGACCAACAGGTCGCCTTCAATAGTTTTAAGTCCATCGGCAGTGTAACAGTAAAAGATTACATACCATATCACAAGACAAAAAATAATCTCATTTTACGATGTTTGGACATGCAAATACGCGGAATGAATCCACTTCATCTGTTTTTCTTATAACGGAATAACGGTTTGTTATACCGAAATGTAATATTTATTTATTGTATGTCCTATAATGAAATTTACAAGCCATCGTTGCCAACGTATCTATAACAATTGACGCAGTGGCAGTGGAATCTTCCTCACAACAGCAAAAAATCTTTTCCGTGCTTGGCACTTAAGTAAATGCGTTTTCCGTTTTATATACTTTCACATGATGCTTTCAGCAGGAAGGTTAAAAGTTCATCAATGTGCTTTTGAGCGCTCTCGTAATTTGTCTCGTCAAGATAACATTGCAGTTACCCATATGTCGCTACAGTCGCCAGCACCGGCACTGTAGACAACTTCAAAAGCAGGGTACAAACTGATCTGGTGAATTGATTATATCTGTCTTAAAAGACGATGCCTCTAATTCGAATGGTAATAAAAAACCATATAGCAAAATTAACTCTTCAAAAGCCATTTGGATTGCCATGTCTGACTCGATTCTAATTCACTTTTTAACATATTATATGCCAATTCACATCCAGGTTGCAAGAAATCCTTAATAACTAACGCATAAATACTAAATATGTTATATCGGTATGGCACAATAGAACAGAATATGGGTTAGATTAAAATATAAGCAACAGCTTTTACTGCGACTTCGTTAATTAATGTAATTTTGTGGTAATGTTTTATACATAAAACCCCCACAACATGCAACTATGTGTATAAAATTAATAAAATGAAGAAAAAAACTGCGAGATTTAGTGCATAAACATAAAATGTGTCTTAAAATTTAGTAACTTCAAAAGTCGGGAAAAGATTATGAAGGGCCAAATGGCTCCCTATAATTCAATAACAGGATGAATAACTTTTGAAACCGTAAAACTTTCTCTTTATTAATTTGAACTAATGACGTTGTTGGTACTTACAGTTACTCTCTCTTATGTTTTACTTTTACGGTGTCATGCATATAAATCATTATTTTATTTTAGGATGGAATTCTTTTCTTCTTTACGATTGAAGTGAACGTATTATTTTCTTTTTTAATAATGATATCAAACACGTGATTGTTAACATTCAATCACATGCCCCAACGTAATGATATACATGACACCAAAGTGAAGTATCTGCAATTTCTGAGGCAGTATCTACAAAATTACTACATTATTTTTATGGTAAATAAAAGTAAAAGTGCTAAAACTACTATTACTGCGATAGATTGGGTTACAAAACAGTTATTTTCTATCTCGGTTTACCGGTAAAACCATTTTCATTAATATGCATGTATGCAAAAATGCCAAATATATGCAACAATAAGTGCGCCTTAAACGGCTTGTTTTTGTCTTTTGTCATGTGTGTCGTCTTGCGCCTTGTGAAGGCATATTTAAGTAAACTTGGGTTTCGTCGTAAACGTGTAAGGTAGGTATATATGATATGATATATGGAGAAACATTTTACGGTACATTTATAGTTATAGGCACAACTGAAAGTAAATTATGCACGCAGATATAATTTCAGTATGCATATTGCGCACTGGTGCGAATATTTACAGTACGTGGAATATCCATAATAAAGAGGACAAAGCATTTTGTACGTATAGCATCATCGTTACATCTCTCATAGTATGTACGCGTTTGTTCTTTCTACTAGGTAATTAGTCATCAGTGGCTGTCCAAGATATCAAATATCTTTAAAGAAAATTGTAACAAGACATTAACAGTAATGGTGAACTTTACATTTCTCCTTGAAGATTCCAGAGACGACCATACTACATACTATGTACTATCCACTACGCAAGTCGTGTCGCCACGTCTGCAAAAATATAATTTATAAGACTAAAGTCTAACGGAGTTCCTAGTACGTACTGCTAAACTAAACATTAAACATATTCGCGTTGTTTTTTTTAGCTTACTGCCATGTATAAAGTACTTATATACGCAAACCTTTATACTTCTTGTTTTCTTTACATGCACGTAGTAAGTAATGTAGGTACTCATCATAATAATATTATAGAGCAACTCCATAGCTTATGTGAAACGTTTTGTCAGACCCCTCTTAAAAGTCGAAACTGACAACGGAATCATGTTCCTCGACGAAAATAAGGTATAGTTTGCTCAAGTGCCACATTCGGGAAAAAGTAACCTGAAGGTTAAAAATGACGGTTTAACCTAAAAAGAACAGGGTGAAAGGGGCGTCTGGCTACTATAGTAAAACTTGACTAAATAAGCTGAAATTTTGCATGGGAGTTCCATAAAGGATCCTCTTTATGTTAAATTTTTGTTTTTTGAAAATATTTATTCTGACCCGAGTTACAGGTCAATTTTGAACAAGGCTAGTTTTGACTGAACAAATAGGATGGGAGCGACAAAATTTAAAATTTCGGAATTCACCTATAACTCGGGTCAGAATCGATATTTTCAAAAAACAAAAATTTAACATAAAGAGGATCCTTTCTGGAACTCCCATGCAAAATTTCAGCTTTTTAGTCAAGTTTTACTATAGTAGCCAGACGCCCCTTTCACCCTGTTCATTTTAGGTTAAACCGTCATTTTTAACCTTCATGTTACTTTTTCCCGAATGTGGTTCTTGAGCAAACTATACCTTATTTTCGTCGAGGAACACGATTCCGTTGTCAGTTTCGACTTTTAAGAGGGGTCTGACAAAACGTTTCACATAAGCCATGGAGTTGCTCTATAGTAATGTGAGCACGGATTACTCATATCCTTTTTCCTTCGTTATCATCTTCCGAAGCAATCTTTTGAAACCTTTGACAACCAGCTATGCCTGTAGACATAAATACCTGCATAAAATATGGATACATCATAATAATAATGTACAAATACGCTGCATATAGAGATACATATATTTTCATGACAAATACATTCATGCGTTGACGTCCGCACGATACTACTATTATATTATTATCCCATTTATACAACATCTATAGACTATTTTTCATGCATGCATTATGCATACGCACACAGCAAGAATGAAATAAAATAAAAAGGGAATTGATTAAATTTTATTGAGCTTTATATCATTTTGTTAAACTGGCTGACTGACTGACTCACTAAAAAGACTGAGTCAATTACTTTGTCATTTCAGTAATAAATAGTAAGAGTAATGTATAACAAGCTGATTTATTTAGCGTGTCTCCCGACGGCAACAACTGGCCATACCTCCTATGAAGTTTGTTGTTGATTACCAAATCTGCTGGACAGCTTCAATGGAATGGAGCGCATGTAACATAGACATGCTTTTACCTGGTTCACCAGAGTGTTTGTGAGGAATGTCATTCTTGGATTTTGTGAAGTATAAAGTTGGAGTCCAGCAAGACAAAAATAAGGTCAACGGAAGTGATCATTTTCCAATTATGAGGAAAACCAGAAAGAATTAAGCAGGAGCCCCTTTGGATGCTATCCATAAATTGTGGTGCACGTAGGAAGCAGAATATAACTTGCAACTGACTCCAATTCAGGATATCAGTAATCTTTGTTTTTATTTGAGCGGATAAGTAGTATAGAAGCCAAAGCCAAATGATAAGACAGTTACTGTTGACATCTCAAGGAACTGTAACATGTAAGTAGCGTGCAATTTTCGTCATAGACTATATCAATAGTATTGACCAACCAACCCACATTTTTGACAGCAAACAACATGTATTGCGATAAACTTCAATAAAACAGAAAAAAGTGCTTGAGTCTGACATAGTTTCTCCCAAAAATCTACACGACATATCTCTGTTTAAAACTAGTTTTGCAGAGTTAGGGCTCTGGAACACGCAGCAAACAGAGTATGCAAAGGTTTCATTTTAAAAACCTTATGCAGTTGTAGTGGATACGGTACGGACAAAATAGAAAACATTTTATTTTATTTATAAGTAAAACAAATGTTCAGTTTTCTTATGGTAATAGTCAAGACCATTATAACAAGCCAAGAGGTATGATTCCGCTCGTATTTTAGTAGAATGACATTTACATGAGTTAATATCGAAATTTATGGCAAAGTCAACAGTCAATAAATAGTTGGGAAGGGGAATTCGGGGCTGGACATAATACAGAAATGACTGCACTGCACTCGTTTAAATTACATAAAGCATGCATGAATATATAAATTCTGTGTTTAGAATTAACTGGAATCTTTACACCATACTTCGGTTTATGAATTTTTAATAGCAAATCAGCTATTTGGTTCAATTTCAATGTAACTTTTGCATGAAATTTAAAATAGCATCCGTGGTATATGAATGCTGTCAATGAATCCAGTAGTAGAAAGAACTCTCGTTTTTTTGTGAAACGTGTGATCATAATTTCTGGTATATTATTATTTGCAAGTCATCTAGACGAAGTCATTAAAATGAATGTGTTTACAAAATGCATTATCTCTGGGCTGGGTATCTGGCAAGAAATCACAACTGTCCTTGATATGATTAAAGCTGCTGATACAAGATTCAGACTTAAAATCAATTGTAGAAGCGTCAGAAGGTACTAGGTACAGTTAAGTTTCAGCAATGTCAGATAATAAGTTGGGTTTTTTAAACCTGCCATGCCATTTCAAAAACGTAGTTTTTCTGCGAAATTCTGGGTAGCACGCTAATTCCCTATTATAGTGCATGTTAAACGTCCGACTCTAACACTGTCTTTACTTTAGCTTAATCCTGGTATCTTTGTGTCATACGTTATGGCCCATTTTGTGGCCAATTTAATTTGAAACGAAAAATACGCGACAGATGTATTGTGTGGCATCATCATGATCATGACCTGTTTGTTTATCCAGTATTATTTTGAGTCTTTGTTTCAACTAGTTACTCGCTTTTAGCTCAAGCAAAGTTGCCATAGTGTACAATGTACACATTTACAAGATTATACATAATTTATTACGGCACTGGCATACGCATACAACGTGTGCATGTTTACGTATATAATTTCCTCTTTTCCTCATTATCTTCACTGTATGTATGAAATGTGAAAACCCTTTTTTGTTCAAAAAACCATGGTACGAAAAGTATGATGTTGATTACGATGATGGTAGAACAAACTTAAACAACTACTTTGCTTTAGTTAATTAATTACTCATATTGGCCTGAGTAAACAACTCAAGTTCTGAGTTCTCCGGCACTAATATTTGTAACGCTTAACAAAGTACACAATATTCCTAAAAATATAACTAACCAGAAGTATAGTTGCTGGATTACTGAACCTATAGGTGGAACTGTAGATATTTGCATGCTATAATATATACCAAATGATGAAGGAATAGCTAAAAGTATACGTTTATGTACATACAAAGTAGGTACATTGTTTTAAAAACTGAATACCTAGATGTAGATTCATAGACAGCACAAAAACAAAATGTGAAGAGTTGAGTTGATGATGGCCATTGATCGGTTAAAACAAAAAAGCGTATAATATGTATTAAATATTTTGTTCTAGCTGGAATTGAGTGTTTATCTTTGGGTAATAGTGACGTTATCTTTATCACGATCAGAGCTCTACGCTTTTGTTTTAAATGATTATTGAACTTTACCAAAAGGTATAAACACTTGTTATCAGTCAACGATTTTACACCACCAACGTGCATATTACCAATGCCTGAACAGTCATATAATTAAAGGTACATATTGAACTTTTTTCTTGCTTTTGGGTTACATTTGAGGCTCTTTCCACTACTTCTTTGTCGCTGTCATTAGTTGTCAACGAGAGGAGAACAAGCAATGCCTAAACTTAATATTCTTATGCAGCAGTCCTAAGATGCTGCCGGTTGTGTTGTGAGCTACAAAGACGTTCGTTGTCACTTTACATTTAGTGAATTTCAGAGCTGAAAGTTCGTAGATAGAGGAAGTGTGAATATTACATACATAAATTTGCTACAGATATAATACTGGTCCAACTCGACCTTTAAACAATTTTTATACTATAATAAGTAGGATAGGTTGTGACTGCAAGTTTTATTTGAAAATGCAAGTACTTCAGCCTGACAGGCGAAGTTGATGGTTCGTCCTTTCTACCTTATGGCTTCTTGGTTGGAATTTATTGGAAAATTTCCATAGCCATTTTATGGAATTTTGGTAAGATTTAAATTCTCTTGATATTCATTGCAATAATAATTCGTCACAAATCTGCTAGCAACTGTAACAGGCAAAGCTCTACGATACGTGTAATATTTTGAAGTATCTGTACTGCACTCCATAGTGTGTGAAATCTCAAAAGGACAGATATCGATTTCAATATCAAAATTCAATTACTTGTGTTGTATATGAGACACATTGTACACAGTGGTTTTTGGCATCGTTCCTATACCAGGGATTACAATTATACCATATATATACAATCGTAGTATATCACACATTTTCATTTCATCTGAACAGGAAGAAGATATGCATGCTTTCTTTAAAATAATCTCATTTACACGTGAACACTGAACATTTATTACTGTATCAAAACATTAACGTATCCAGTATCCACATGCGTGGTCCACATTCAGTTCAGTTTCAATTTTGTTAAATATAATAGTACTCGTCGTTCATTTTCCTTTTATGAACTGAAAACAGTCACATGATTCATGGATCATGAGTATGAGCAAAAGCCAAATGGATAGGCATGGTTTCAGTGTTTGCTATTAACATGACGTATTTCCTTGTTTTGCACATACCACAAGGTAAATGCTGTCTATAAATGTAATAAATTCTAACTTGCTGCATATTAGTGCAATATTGTATTCTTTAGTGGAGAAGACTTCAAACAAACGATCCAGCTTTGCATGTCATGAACAGAAATGTCCAGCCCAAGCTCAGCTGCGGAGAGCAGACTCGCATCTTTATCGTTCAAACTTTTACCATTAAAATTACATCGTAGTTTTAATATGCTATCAAATTCATATCGTCATAGTATCCGCAAAACTCAGTTTCGCATATACATACAGATTCTGTATATGCATACCTCACCAAACGCAAAAATCATTTCATAAGCATGACATTTTGTAATTTGTAGTACTTTGTTAGGTAGATTAAATCGTTAGCTACTGACGTGCCACATACTCCGCTCCGTTGTGTAATACAAAATCATAAAGAAAAGGCCTTAGCCAAATATACAATAACGCACGACCAGCATCATTTTGTTACCTTTTCGCCATTTCGACGTATTATTTTTTTATCCTACCTTGGTAGGTTTGCGTAGGGATAGTACCAGTCTTCGAAGTTGTATTAGCCATGGAGTATACAATTACAATTGGAAAATAAATTTTAAATTTTTGGTCTTTAAAGAGTTACAATAATACGAGATAGTACCCTCGTCCTTGACTAACTGGTCGTGGAAAATCAATACCAGTATCTGTAAATATAAACAATAACTATTGATATGTGTGAAATTTCTCAAAATTTAATGCCGTTTAAGTTTATTAATTATCACGGCATGTGAATACGTACGTTTACCATCATGTCATAGTAACCGAAGACCGTCGTTTATGAAAAGTATCAATATCAACTAGTGATCCCGTGCCTGCACAGACCCAAATTTTACTAACTTTTATGTAGAATTGTAATTTTATTACTAACAATTTAAATGTTTGATATTTTTAGAAACATCGTGAAATTAGCGTTTGGGATGTCAATATTTATAGTTGCGAAGTTATGATCATCAAATATTGTATCATGTATGTAGATATTAATGCAGGTAGTTTTATACGATTTCCACTTAGGTCATCATCGTCACTGTACTACGTGCGGCTAAATATGAAAAAATGAAAGATAACCGAGATATACTTACAGATCACGAGCTTACAAACAATATCCCACAATCAATTATAATTTCATTTTTGCTTTACTTGATCTCAAATTATATTGATATTTAAAAAATCTAACGTTCTATTTAATCGTGGTTAAAATGGCAAAATAATGGATAATGCTCGATGATTGTTGATAACCTAAAACACTTCAGAGAGTAGATAAGAATTTTAATTTTTTCGGGTAGAGTTGCAGTTAGAGCAGCAGTTGGAGGCTGCTCAACAGTTTTCAAATAAAATTCTGCACTATCGTTTCAACTTTCCTTGCTTTTGAACCTACTTTGACCATGTTCAGGGTACGTACTTTTAAGTCAGGGGTCAGTTTTTAAAACCTGCGAAATTCATAAACACTTGTTTCCATAACTGACGTTAAAACGACGTATTGATAGGATATCAGGATATGTATATTGAGAAACCAAAAAAACCTTGGCGATCACAGAAAAAGGACTCTATTAAGTATATAGAATAGAGAGATAACATCGATACGCGTGCCCACCAGAAACAGATTTTTTATGAAGTAGCAAATCCAGTTTTTTATTTCATGTACATACAACATACATTTCACTTACTGGCATTGGGCAAGCTGGAAGTAATTTAAAGATAGGTGCCTTGCTGCGAGATTATGCACGTGTTTATTTTAAAATTGGATTATTGTATAAAAACTTTGCATGATCATATAAAAGTATAAAGCATGACCAGTCTTTAGCAAACGCCGACGCAGTCAACCACAACAAACACGAATTGATTTTAAAATGGTTATTTATAATTTGTTTAACCCAAGCATTGTAATTTATTATGCTGTAAATACAAACGTCACATAGATGACGGTGCACAATATTGTATCACTAGAATTCAAACAGTTATCATAACACTACAATGACGAGCTGTGCACATGTTTTAGTGTCAAGGATTGACCATTAAATGCAGACCCAAAACCATTTGCAAAGCTCCAAACATTTTTAACTGTACCGACTGCTGAAAACGTTTGAGTTCTTACAGTTTATTTAAAAGTCAGAAGCGTACATATCATATATACAAGCACCATTATACTACACTGTTGCATAAAATGATTTCCTTGAAAACCCGTAAGTTTATTCCCTGAAATTAAAAAAATAATAGACTCATTACCCACAAAGCCTTAATCAGTCATAATGCAGGGAAGAAACTGTTCTGGTGTCCCGTCATTCTACGAAGAAAAAACATGCGTTATGTAGGAAGCCAGGAAAAGATGATACATGTAGAAATCCTGTGAAATGTCCCCAGGTAAAGTTATAACTATTTTGGCTCTGCATCTACAGAATAAATAGAAAATGTTGACAACGTTGACAAGTATTTTCCACCGTCACTCATCCTTTTTTTCGTGGCACGGTCATGCTCCATAAAAAATTTAATAGCCAGTGCAATTGAAAATGATCCACTGGATGAAGGCTGACTTATACCTTACTTGCATGCGTTATCTAACCCAACCTTCTCCAACAAGAAATACAACACTCTCTGATGGACACTGAAACTTTTATTTCTCAAAATCTTAACCAGATGTTCAAATAGAGATAAAAATATCCGAAACGTGATATGCAACAACAATTAATGTGGAAATGTTTTCAAAAGAGGTAGTTTTAAAATGCAATGTAATCATTTCCATATAACATTAAAAATGTACTGTCAACGATTTTTCTTACGGCATCCGTGGAAAAATGAGTTTTTACTGACTCAGCTAAAGATTAGATCCAGACAAGATGCCGAGTAGTAAGACGAAAAAATCGAGGTGCTACTTGCCGAAAGTTCTAGTTTATGAACATAAATGAATCATTGTGTTGATTGACTTTATGCAAAATGCAGAAACTGCAGCAATGTTCCATGTTCGTTATCATGCATTACCTTGAGCATACAAAAGACTAGGGCTAAATTTTATGAATGGACGGAATATTTAGCACTTGTGTTCCCAATTTGAAACAAGATAAGAACAAAAGTTATTTCTTGTGTTAGCCACAGGACCATCAAAAATCATAACGTACGGATGTTGACGTAAAGTAAGTAGATATCCCCAAAATGAATGATGGAATGTTGTACTTAACTGATTCCTATACTTGAATGTGGAACAGAATGGCAACTGACAAATCCCCTACTTTGTCAGCACTACACACAATGTTGTCAATTACTCGTTTTTAAGCCATGCAAAAATGGCAATTTAACATTGGGGAAGTTGACAATTGAGGTGTCAATTCGTAAGGAAACAAAAATGCTTGCCTTGAAAACGTACGAAAACATAAGTGGGAAGAAAACAACAGCACATGAAAATGTGACAGTTGAATTTTCAGATGAAAATGACAAGTGTTAAATTATATGTAACTATAAAATTTAAATAGCCTGTGTGATCAAAAGTTTGAGCAACACCATTTGAAAAAGTAATAAACAATTTTAGACATACATTAAGTTACTTCATGCTAGGGTAAAGAGGAAGCACCATTTAACGAAGACGATGAATGAAGATATTAGCTGCGGTTTCCGGTCAAAGTCTTGTTGATATTAAATGTTGACTACGTACGTTGCCTCAATGATTGTATAGACATTAGACCATTGATTGCATTATTTTCTAAGAAAAATTCAAAATTTTGTATGTTCTCAAAAGGCAAAGAAAACCAAACAAAAAAGAAAGCAACCCTGCTCGTGTTCTTCAGAGAAAATACAAAAATGGGAAAGCTAAGCGAAACGATGGAACGATAGAAATGGTTTGTCTTGTTGTGCACAAAAATATCCGTTCAAAGTTTCTTGTTGCCATGATTCCAGTTTATTAATGCGTGTCATCTACTCTAGGCATTTTGTCTGACCACTTATAACACCTTTTTTTGCTTCCGCGTTTGAATGGTCTTAGTTTTACATATTTGCATGATTAAAAAGTGGTAATCAGCCGTATACAGCATCAGTATCTCATGGTGTATTGGTAGAAGAGTTTGTCAATTGTCAATATCCACTCTGTCCAGACACGCTGTCCCTACATATTTTGCATGCATATGCGTAAATTTATTAGTTAGTTCTAGTCATTGAATCAAACTTTTTGATGAGTTAGTGGTATTAGCGTGAGGACCAGACCAAGAGCATTAACGCTTTTCAAACATCGGAAAACATTACATAGGTATGTATTTTACATGATAGGATGCATTGCATTCTACATTGGTTTCAAAGCGTGGGTTTAGTGGATCTGGTCTCTAGACTACATATATTGCATGCCTAATTGTTCTTTACATTCTTACAGAGTAATGAGTACCCCATTTCGTACATCCTACATCCAATACTTATTATAACACATTATTATATTTGGTAAAAATGCAAAGTTTAATCACCAAGACATTCCATTTGTCATATATACCCGCATACAAGTGCCCAATTTTATTAACATGTTGTTGTCGGCGTTGCCTTCATTATGCATGTTTTTTTATGAAATCACCGAGTAGTGTTAATAGCTCTTATTTAAGACTTACATGAAAAAATCTATTAAGTTTTTTTTATTATAGGCATATGAATAGTGCATTATATGGTTTTTATTGCCATTACCACTCATCACCAATCATGTCTTACTAATAGACTTGTTATATATACATATTTATGCACGGATGACTTTTTATTTTGTAAAAATCTTACCTCCGTCATTCTTGTTATTTTTTGTAAGAGTGTAGGCGTAGTTATACATTTTTATAATTTGTGAATATTTTGTGATGAATCATATTCCCATCGTGGTGATACAAAATTTACATTACGCAAAATAGTTTTAACAGTGAGAACAGTTCTTCGCTAAGTAATTGTACTTTCATTCCGACCCAACAACACCACTGCACTGCTATCAGCTACTACGGAAATAGTTAAAATAAATTGGAATATTTACAATTCATCTGACCGGCATCACAGGTTCAGAAAACCACAAGACAGGCAGCGGAGCAGGGTGTAAAAGAAGTATAAATTGCACCGTTTGGTACGGATCATTTCAGATTGACTGCTTCATGTCATGAAAATGAGTATCTGACAGCCCTCACACGTTCTTACATTTCTACAAGCATCGATACTTTTGAAATGGATGGACGTGGAGATGTGTCGGCCGTAGCCATTTAATAACCACGTCTACTCAGATTACTTTCTCAGTTCAAATTATCATCGGCACAGGCCAGGCACAAGCAAAGAGTCAGAAAGTTCTCTGGACTGACTGGGTGAGTGAGCTTCGGCGGAGTCAGTCATAAAGACTTTGACCGTTTTACTCATTGACAGATTCTCAAGCAACAATTTCTTTAGTTCCTCTGCAAGTGCTTTTCTACATATAACGTCCCATCCAATATGTAAGTTAATATCTGTATCTAAATATGAATGCATAACTAGACACTAGGTACCAATACACCAAGTACATCGGTCCCTTTCTTCAAATAAAAAAGAACCCCGACTTGAGTATAAATGGCTGCTTCTGTGTTCTGTGTAGGGGTAACGTAGATTACGCGTGACAAAAAAACAAGGCCACCACCAGAAGCAAGTGACAAAGCAAAGGGTATGCCTATGTTTTTAAATTTTTCATCTTCCTTCAAAGGGCAGATTGTTGGTGCGCTATTTTATTGATTAGAAACAACAGAGACCTGACATCGTAGGCGTGTGTTGTGCTACTTTCACAGCGTAACATTTATTAAAAAATTAAGCAACTGAATTGTTGACGCAAATGATTCTTCCTGCTATCATCAGCATCTAAAATATTTCATACTGCGGCAAATTATCTAAGCATTGCTGAACATACACATCTTTAGTTTTACCACGCTCACCCACTCGCCTTTGCTATTAGGTAAACATAATCTATTTTGTTTCAGGGTAAAATGTTTTGCGTCTTCTGGGTCTCTAGAATGGGTACACAATGAAGCTAAACGTAGCTTCTGAAAACGGCAGATATTTTCTTAATGCATGAAGCGAGGAGGTAAGTGGAAGGAAACCAATGCGAAAGCGGTTAGGTAATTATATGCGCACAACATTCTAGAGACAGGAGAAAGTTTCTCGCACCATATCATAGCATCCGATCCACATCATGGCAGCTTCGGCACATGTTGAGTTTTAAAAAAATTCAGTTCAATATATTTTTTTGAGGAATGTGCTGAAATATGATCCAATGTAATAAATGCAAGAGTCGTGATTCGTTTCCTTTGTTAGGTAGGTGCCACAGCATATAATTGTATCCATTTTGTATAAAAGTGTAAACTCTCTTACTCATTACCAATCTCATACAAGACACATATTAGCTATGGAGAACCCCTGCTTCAAAAATGACTACGGCGTATTTAATTGCCGAAAAGGAATCGAGTTCACTTCCATGGAACCCAGCTTGTTGTTTAGTGGTATGCATGCACATAAAACTCGGTATTGTTTCTCCAGTGCGACCACGTTGCCTTAGTATCTGGTGGCACATAGTAATGACAAAAAACATTAGAATAAATATAATGGTTCACAGCATCAGCGGTCTTGTTAGTGTTATTTTAATACTTGACTCCTCTACGCTACTCAATCACTCTCAGCCGTCAATAATCTGCTCAATGAAAGGTTTTTGGTAACCTGAACTAGAAAATAAACGAACGATTAACATTCATAATAGCACAAGAAAAGAACTTTATGGATAGCTAAATGGGAAAAGGGAAATATAAACGTTTTGTTGAAAACTTTAATGCGGTGTAATTCTAAATCGTATATACATATATAGCACGGCTGAATTGACCAGTTCTGTCGTCCTTATTATAAAAAGCGATTTCGCTGCAATATTTCCAAAACGAATATTATTATCGGCACAATATATATTATTTATTAGATATCCCTTTTTTGAGTCTGGAAGTAACCATTAACTGTTTCTGTCCCATATTATATGTACAGATAATATTTATTTCAATACGACTGTTCTTTAAAAATCATTAGCAGTTACGATAATATGAACAGCCTTTGTATGAAATTTAATCCGGCATGGTAATGGTAGTGACAAAGATAGTGCGAAGCCCACGTCCATGGACCATGGGTATGAGATGGCTATAACGTTGTTTATTGACTGGAGGTGCCAACTCATTCTCCTACGGTGATAAAAGCTCAAGGGTCTTTAACGACTTTCCTTCAGTTTCATGCTATTCTCGGAGTAGAACTGACGGTGAACTTTACTCTCTCCCGGCACGAAGCTGTTTAAGATCTTGATTGCTAACAGGAAGCACTGCATGGGCGTACGCATCTACAGTCTGTATTTCATAGGCCTAAAACTAATTAAAATAATCATCAAAATAATAGGGTAAACTCAAATGTAGATCTGATACATTTTTGAAACAAATTAAATGTAAATCCTAAAGCCTTTAATTTTTTGTCAAGTTGATATATAAGAGTGAACTGCGTCAATACGATAATTAAAAATAACAGTTACACTTTACTTGTAATCATTTTCTTAATCTTTGAATTCTTTACATTTCAGAACTATCGTGACGTGGTTTGTGAACGATTATCGTCATCATACGTAGTGAAAAGGCTCATCTTTCCTTGTAACAAAAACTGGTTGTTCTTGTAAGCTCTCGTGATTCAAAGTAAAGGTGTATTCAAGATACGGGTGTGGGAAGACAATCAGTTAAATCCTACCACATCATAAAATCTTGCCATCAATAATTACCATGACGTTCACGTTTGAGGATCCCTACAACTTATTCATGCCACCTCCGGCATCCAACAGCGAAGATATTTTGGAAGATTTACTGGGTCCGGAATTATTCGATCAAAGTGAATTTGGGGCAATTGTGGACGACAACGATCTCAGCTCTATCCTGTATTCCAACTCTTCTCCCACCAACTCACTTCAAGGTTCGTAAAATATTTACGTTAAACATTTTAAGGCATCGAATCATGCAATCATGCAACAAGACAATTAAGGCTTTTCGGTGTAGAGATAGAAATAACAAGAGGTAAAGTCCGCATAGTACAAAGTACACATTCACATAAAGATTCCAGAGCAAATCAAACTAACCATGTAACAGCTACTGAGGTTCTACACAAAACCAAAGACAAAAATTAAATTAAACGCGAATTAAAGTTAACATCCTTTTACCAACGTGTTCGTTTTAGTTTGTATGACGTAGTATGCGACCGTAGTATGTTTTGATGCATACGTACATATACATAGGTTTATAGTTTTAATATACTTGACAATCAGGGTCAAGCACCATTTTTCACATAATAGTATTTAGCAGAGTGATACTGGAAAGACATAATAAAATAGGATTCATAGAACATGTTCTGTAAAGGGAAATTGAGCGTGTGCTGGTATACATTGATTTATTATGTGTGTAGGCATCCTTCTGAAATCTACGCTTTCTAGCCATAATATAATTATTTTCCTACCAAATCATGAATTTACTTCTCGTTGCTTTTGAACACAGACAGCCTATATAGTTCCGAGTCTCCATTCTCTACATCATCATGGGACTCCGTGGACGTCTCAGGAGCAACTTCAAGCAACTCATTAACAGATTTTACTCTTGACCCGCTATCGTCTCTTACCCCAAGTTTTCCGTCAGCTTTACCTTCAGGGAATCAGGTAGTAATACTACCCTAATTTATGAATAAAGTTGCTTCATTACACATCTCAATAAGTCGATATAACATTGTTTTAATTTATGTTATGTAGAATGACCGCTTTGATATATTCGGGGACAGCTTGTCTTCAACTCAACTGAACATGAACCCAACACTTTCCGAGCAGTCTTCATTAACTGATGTCAATTCAATCTTTGACTGCAACTCACCTTTGAATGATTTATCACCAGACGATTGTGGTGATTTGGATATCAACCCATCATGGGATAGCATCTCCTTTTCCTCGAATAATAATACTTTCGTCACGTCCAGTATTCCACCACATGATAGTTCTACATTTGCTCTACCTTCTTCACCATCATTGTGGTATACTAATAATACGGACAACAAATTTCCTGTCCCGTGCTCAAAAAATCCATTGATGACCTCAGTAACTCCGAGTTCTACGGTTGATAACAGCTCAATAATTGCAACTTCGGCAGGTAGCACTTTGTCTCCCGCGCCATCTGGAACCCTACACGCTTTTCTCCTACCTGTCGGAGCAGACATCAAGCCAGATGCTCACAAGCTTATTACTCAACCACCGATAATTCCTACATTGCCGAAAAGAACGCGAGGTCGCAAACCCGGTAGCTGTAACAAAACACGCGCTGTTGCAATCAACCCATCTACGTTCAAGAAGTCTCCAAAGGAGCGAGGCCGAGGACGAGGGAAATCTCTTCATGATACAGTCGTTGAACTGAAATGCCCCTTTGATAAATGTGACAAAGTGTATTTTAAATCATCTCACCTTAAGGCACATGTTAGACGACATACCGGAGAAAAACCATTTGTATGTCCATGGGCTCAATGTCCTTGGAAATTTTCCAGGTCTGACGAACTTGGACGACACTTTAGGTCACATACCGGGGACAAACCTTACGAGTGCTCCAAATGCTGCAAGAGATTTGCAAGAAGTGATCATCTTTCCAAGCACAAGCGGGTACACGAGAGGACGAAAGAATCGAGTCACTTCTTACTTCGTACGTTAGCTCTGTAGCTAGACAATAGAACGTGTTCATAATACTTATTCTGTAGTGGTAGTAGTAGTTGTATGAACGTAGTTTACATCATTGCCAGTAGCATCCATATGAAATGTCATAGGTAGGAAATGAAGCACGTAGGTTATCCTGTACAGTATAGTAATTTATGGAACTACCATATAAAGCTTTTCATCATAACTAATTAGAAACAATGTATAAATATTCTGCAAAATCTCAAAAAAGTACCAAGTCTGTTGACCGTTTGAGCATGCCCTTTTCAACGAGTTGGATGGTAAATCGAAAATCTACTAAGGTACCACAAACACTGCTAAAAATGTAATATATTTACTATTTACTGGTAGTATGTATACCGTAATTGTTTCAACTTAACTAATTCAAAATAAAATGGACAATAATGATTGCTCTCTTAGCTGTACTTGTGGAATATTATATGTCCGTTTGTAAAAAGTAATACACCAGTTTTGACTCGATTTTGTTGAACATGCTTTGAAGTTTGTTCGTATCTATATTATTTGAGTATTACGGAACTCTAATTGTGAGTACTGGAGACAGTACTATTTTTTTGTATTGCTATTTGTGAATGTTTATTTGTACCGGTAACACCATTTACTAGAAATAATGAAAGTTTCGTATTATTGGTATTAAAAAGTTGTTTATATTTCATGTACATAAGTAAGATTGTTATTTACAGTACCCTCGGACTCGTTATTAATTACTAATTACTATTATTCTTGATGTTTGAAAATTCAAAAATAAAGTAGACCATAAAGATAAATTCGCTAATAAAACTGATTGAGACCACGGACCTGGAGTTTTAAAAAATGTTTTCATCCAACTATATGTTCATCATTAATCATCTGCGCAGCCACAATTATCGGTTATTTTGCATCACTTTGTAACTACACAATTAGTACATCATCCTTGTTCGTCTGTTTATGGCAGCTCCAAAATTTAAAAACTTTAGCTCA